>JAJIBD010038429.1:25000-51707 GCA_021461705.1 Cryptotis parvus
ATAAAAGGTCGGTCTGAGGCCACTGAGCTGAAGTTCAAGGCCAGGAAAGCTCGTCTGCCAGGTCGGACGAGCCCGAGGCCGTGGCTGTGACGGGTGGGCTGAGGGCCTCCATATGTTTTAAGTGTTCTGCATTTTTTCTGTGGGGAAGGACTTGGGCCACACCCGGCAATGCTCATGGGTCACCCCTGGCTCTGTGCTCAGGAATTACTCCTGGCAGCGCTTGGGGGACCCTATGGGATGCCGGGGATCGAACCTGGTTGTGTATCGTGACCTTGTAGGAGCGCAGCAAGTCATAAGCATGTCGAAGGTTCTAGAATGGTGACTCCGTGGCAGAGCGTGCAGCTGCGAGTCTAAACACTGGTGGTGCCACATATGCAGATCTGCAGACTGTGGTCCCGGCCCTTCTGCTGCCTGGGTCCCCAAGCCACCACAAAGGGGTGGTCTCTGGTGCAGCCAAGAGCGTGTGGGCACCACGATTCAAGCATGTGGGCCCCAGGGTGCCCCACGAGGAACGCCAGCACTGCAGCAACAAGAGCCTCGCGAGCACGGTGGGCGTCATGGTGAGCCCCGCCGGCTCCACAGCCAGCGTGGGCTCAGTGAGAGCCCCCCCGGGAGCACCCGCAAACACCCAACTGAAACCGGGCATCCCTAGTGCATGCCGGCAGACACACATGCAGATTGCAGCAGGGGGGGGCGGGCAGGCCCAGACCAGCACCACAGACACCGGAGATGGGAGCCCCGTGTTCGCATGTTCTGAGCCTTGAACAGCGTGGGGTGGGGCTGGCCCTGCAGTCGCGACGCCAGGCTCGGCCTCACCACGGCTTGGCTGGTCTGCGTAGACAGGGGACGCTGCAGCCTGTGTCTGTCCGTGCCCGGCCTAGTCTCCCTCCCTTGTGTCTCCGTGGGCTGGGCGCAGGGGCGGGGAGGAGGGGGAAAACAGGCTGGGGAGGGAGGAGGGCAGGGGGAGGATGAGAGAGATAAGGTGGGGGGGGGGCAAGAAGGAAAATGAGGAGGAAGGGGGGAGGAGGAAGGGGAGGAGGAGGAAGAAGGGGAGGAGCAGGAAGTAAATGAGAGGAAGAGGGAGGAGGGAGAGGGTGGAAAGGAGGGATGAGGGGAAGGGAGGAGCGGAGAGGGTGAGGGAGGAGGGGATGAGGGGGAAGAGGAGGAAGGAGAGGAAGAGGAGGAGGAGAGGGGGAAGAGAGAGGAGGAGGGAGGAAGAGTGGGGAGGAGGGGATGAGGGGAAGAGGGGGACAGAGGAGAGGGAGGGAGGAGGAGTAGGGAGGAGGGCGAGGCCTCCTGTGTCGGGGACACAGAGGCAGCCACTGTGGACGCCCACTGTGCAAAGGCTCTTCATCTCCGTCTGACTCTTCTGACTTTATTTTTGAAAACAAAGTGTCTCTCTGTGGCCCCGGGGGCCCTAGTCCGTCCCTCGCCAGCTCAGGCCGGGCTCTGTCTGCACAGCTCAGGAAGTGAGAAACTGCTGGCCTGGGGACATCTGTGCTGCTGTAGGGCACGTCTTGCCTCTCTGTGACCACGTCCACCAAGAGCACTTGGCCATCTTCTGGCCTGTCCTTCCATGAGCAGAAAGCGTCTGTCCCTAGCTAAGGCCTGTCCCTCTCATGGTGTGGGGGCCCCACAGTCGGAACACTGGCCACCGAGGGGGGAATTCGGGGTCCTGGATGCCACCACACAGAGCCAGCTGCCTGTCCCTGAGCAGTGAGGCGGGCAGTGTCGTCAGGTGCTGCCCTTCCCTCCCGCAGCTCCTGCTGGCTGTCGAGGTCCCTGGCTTGTGTCTGGGCCTAGCCGTCCTGTAATGTGATGGGAACTTGTCGCACCACCCTGGAGGCGAATGCACATACCACCTGTAATGTGATGGGAACTTGCCGAGAAGCCCAGTGAAGACACCACCCTGGAGCGAATGCACATACCACAGGCTGCTTGCTGTGTGTTCCCCTCTCTGGGCCTCTCCGAGGGGGAGACGTTTCAGCCCGAGGGAAGTGAGGGAGCAGTTTCGGAGATGCAGGGGAGGGGGAGGGAAGGCTTTGCCCCCCAGGTGGGCTGGGAGCTCCGCTCTGCACCCATTAATGTCCGAGCACGCCATCGAGTCTGGAGGTGGTGGGGGCAGCGCCAGCCCGGCTCAGAGGCCAGAGAGGGGGCACCCAGGCCGGGCAGAGAGCCTCATTTTCAGATAAAGACACGGGGGCTTCTTGGGGACCCCCGGCAGTTCACTGGCCATGTCATTAAGCCCAAGCCTGAGCCGCAACAAGGCAGTGTGGCCCTGTGGAACCCCGGCCCCCGCCAGCGGCACCGCGGCCCAGGTCGTCCCCAGGACCAGTGGCCGAGCCCCGCCAGGAAGGCAAAGTGCCACAGGGCCATTGAGTCAAGACTGCGAACCACGTCTGTGCGCCCAAAGGCCACTCTCGGGCTAACTCCTGAAGGACACCAGGAAGCCCAGGGGCCAGGGCAGACTCTGCACGGCCCAGGCAGGAAGAAGCAGCAGATTTACCTTATCTGAGAAACCCCCATGCGGTGCTGCCTGCCAGGTGCCCCTAATTCACTGCTCTCTAGGCACCTGCCCCTTCCCTGCGGGCTGCTGTGTCCAAACAGGACAACCCCCAGCCGGCCCCTGACCCCCACGGTCTGTCATTAGCCAGGGCACCGCCTCCCTGCTGCTGCTCTCAGGGCCACGCCCGCCTGGGATGCTCAGGGCTTACTCCAGCCTCTACGCTCAGGGATCACTTCCTGGCAAGGCTGGGGGTCCTCTGGGATGCAGGGGTTCAATCCTGGGTCAGCAGCTTTGCAAGGCCGGCGTCTTAACCTCTGTCCTACAGCTCCCGCACTGGGTGTGGGCATTCCTTTTCATTTATTTTATTTGTTTTTGTTTTGGGTTCACTCCTGGAGATGCTCAGGGTCTGCTCTTGGCTCTGTGCTCACTGCTGATGGGGCTCTGGAGCGCATGTGGGGTGCTGGGGTGTCGAACCCAGGTTGGCGGTGAGAGCAAGGCAAGTGCCCTCTGGCCCGGCTGCAGCTCAGCCTCGCGCGTGCATTTCTTGAGTTTTTCTCCCTGTCCAGGCCCCGGAGGCGGAGCATTAGAACCTGCACGGGCAGCAGGCACGAGTGGAAAGGGGCGCCTTTATGACTGATGAGAGAAGACCGAGCCTACCCATTTCTCGGATGGGGAATACTGAGGCTCCCCACAGAGCCAGGGACAGAGCACGCAGCGCAAGGGTCTGGGGCCCCGGACCCCAAACACAAGGAACTCTGGCACAGTAGAAGAAAGGGGGAGAGGAGCCCAGGACCACCTGCACTCGCGCTGCCCCCGCACCTCCTGCAGCTCCGCAGACCCGCACCCTGCACCCCGCAGCTCTGCAACCCCGCACCCTGCGCCCAAACCCGCTCCCCATTCTGCCTCCGGATCCTGGGCCCGGCCCAGACTCCTCCGGGCGCCCGCAGGCCCGCGGCGGCGCAACCGGCAATTTCCCGGCCGCGGCCGCTCTGTATTAGCGTGATGAGGGGTTCCCGCGCCCCGTGGCAGCGGGGGCCGGGCCGGGCGCGCAGAGCAGGCCCAGCCGGTCCCGTGCTCGCTCCCAGCGGCCGCCGGGCCTGTGTCATCCACCAGGAATTTCTGTTTTCCCCTCCGCGGGGCTGGAAGAAAAAACAATAATTAGGTCACTGGGCAGGCGGCAGAAAGGGTGTGGGACAGGCCAGTGGCGCCCCGATGGGCAGGGAAAGGGTCTGGGAGGACGGAGGGGCCAGGGGGAGGCCCCGCGGGGCGCCGTTTCCCCAGCCTGCCCTCCCGGCTGCGCTTCCCAACCGCCCCTCCTGCCTCTATTCATTCCACGCGCAGTTACGGGCGCCTCCGCGACGCCAGCCCAGTGCCAGGCTGGCTGGGACCCGGGCAGAGGGTCAGCGGCCACGCAGCCGGCTCAGGCAGGCCAGCAGCAAGCGAGCAGCTCCCGGGCACAAGACGGCCTTGGAGGCTGCCCTGGTCCCAGGGGGAGGAGCCCAGAGAACCCCACAGGCTCCCTGCAGAGGAGACCTTGGGAAGGGTGTTGGATTGGAGGGAATGGTCAGAATCAGCCCATGTGGGAGCCAGAGAGGCGGGTTCTGGTCTTGCGTGGGGCCAACCTGGGTTCCATCAATGACAGCCCATAGGGTCCCCTGGCACCCCCAGGAGTGATCCCTGAGCACAGAGCCAGGAGTAAGCCCTGAGCACAGCTGGGTGTCACCCAGAAAATCCATAAAAATTAAAAAGAAAAAAATAATGAGACTGTCCAAAGTTTGGAAGTTACAGTCAAGATAAATCCAAAGTTTGGAAGTTACAGTCAAGATAAATCCGGCTCATAATATCAAGCCTGTGTCCTTTGACTCAAGACAGAGAGAAAACTCAAGTCTGCTACCTGGTGTTTGTCTATACGCACCCGCCCCATCTTCCCGCACCAGGAAAGGGGATTTGACGGTTCTGAGAGGTACCAGCTGTGGGGCTGGGGGCGTCCTGGAGGGCTGCGTTCTCAAAGGGACCAGCTCTCTCAGGCCTGGGATCTTGGATCCGAGTCTCTGGCTCTCGCCACAGGGATGCCCGTGTGTGGCACTCTTCAAACGAGTGTGAAGGGTGGCTATGGAGAGCTGGGTCACGACGGGAGTTGGGCATTGTCTGAAAAGAAACAGGGCCTGTGCGGGCCGGCTGGGTCTCAGCTCCCAGCTCCCGCCACGCCTGCACGGCGCAGCACACGCCACTCCAACATGGTCCTGTCAGACTGTTTCTTGGTCCTGTTTATATTAACTTTTTATGTTATTTATTGAATTCGTTGTTTTGAGGGTGTCCTACCTGGAGGTGTCAGGACTGGCTCGTGGCTCCTGTGCTCAGCAATCGTTGCCATTTGGGGAGCCAGGACCTGAACTGGGCTCAGCCGCCGCCAAGGCAAGTGCCCGATCCCCTTTACTCTAAGGCCCTTATTTAGTTTTTATTTTGTTATGGGGTGTCACTCCACGTGGTGCTCAGGGGACCGGGAAGTGAACCCTTGGACTCGCATATACAAAAGCTCTGGTGTAGCCCTTTGAGCCGGCCCCCGTCACTCTGTTCCATTTTGTGGAGGAAACGGCCAGGATGTTGGTGCCCCGTGCCAGCGAGAGAAGGCGGAGGCTGCGCTCACACGGCCCCTGTGAGCCTGAGGGACGGGGGGGCTCCCAGCTTCCCCTCCAGGGACTTCACACGCTGGGGGCTGTGACTCAGGCACGTCAACGTGGAGCTCCTGTCACTCGCCTCTGACACCCGGTGCCCCCCAGCTCCCACGCCCGGTGCTGTGCTGTCGGGTGCCCCCGCTGTGGTTTCCCCAGGTCCTGGGTCCCGCAGGGGAGAGTCGGGGGGAGCACATCGCTCTCCCCTGCCCCAGCACCTGTGTACTCGTGAGAGTTGTGGTCCTGTACACACACACTCACACTCATACATGCACTCACACACATGCTCACGTATATTCAAACACACACTCAGAGATACACTCACACTCACAACACTCACTCGCATTGGCTTTCCCTTATTCAAACAGCACCTTAAAGGACAGAAGCACTTGAGTGTGCAGAGGCAGAGTACATGGATGGGCTACAGCATCCATGTACTTCATGTTGGTGATCATGAGGACAAAAACGTTGCCAGAGTCACTTCGCTGTCCGCTGACCAGCTACCACTACTTAGCTCTGCTCCTTCCTTCCCTCCTTCCTTCCTTCCCTCCTTCCTTCCTTCCTTCCCTCCTACCTCCCTTCCTCTCCTCCTTCCTTCCTTCCCTCCCTCCCTCTTTTCCTTCCTCCCTTCCCTCCTTCCTTCCCTCCTTCCTTCCTTCCCTCCTTCCTTCCCTCCTCCTTCCTTCCCTCCCTCCTACCTCCCTTCTTTCCCTCCTTCCTTCCTTCCTTCCTTCCTTCCTTCCTTCCCTCCCTCTTTCCTTCTTTTTCTTCCCTCCTTCCTTCCTTCCTTCCCTCTTTCCTTCCTTCCCTCCTTCCTTCCTTCCTCCCTTCCCTCTTTCCCCCTTCCTTCTCCCCTTCCTTCCCTCCTTCTTTCCTTCCCACCTTCTTTCCTTCCTTCCTTCCCTCCTTCCCTCCTTCCTTCCCTCTCCTTCCTTCCTTCCCTCCTTCCCTCCTTCCTTTCCTCCTTCCTTCCTTCCCTCCTTCCTTCCTTCCTTTCCTCCTCCTTCCTTCCTTTCCTTCCTCCTTCCTTCCTTCCTTCCTTTCCTCCTTCCTTCCTTCCCTTCCTTCCTTCCTTCTTTCCTCCTTCCTTTCCTTCCTTTCCTCCTTCCTTCCTTCCCTCCCTCCTTCCCTCCTTCCTTCCTTCCCTCCCTCCTTCTTTCCTTCCTTCCTTCCCTCCTTCCTTTCCTTCCTTCCTTCCTTCCGTCCCTCCCTCCTTCCTTCCCTTCTTTCCCTCCTTCCTTCCTTCCCTCCTTCCTTCCTTCCCTCCCTCCTTCTTCCTTCCCCTCCTCCTTCCTTCCCTTCCTCCCTCCCTCCCTCCTTCCTCTTTTTTTCCTTCTCCTCCCTCCTCCTTCCTTCCCTTCCTCCTTCCCTCCCTCCTTCCCTTCCTCTCCCTCCTTCCCCTCCCTCCTCCCTTCCTTCCTTCCCTCCTTTCTTCCCCTCCTTCCTTCTCTCCCTCCTTTCTCTCCTTCCTTCTCTCCTTCCTTTTCCTCCCTCCTTCTTTCTCTCCTTCCTTCCCTCCCTCCCTCCTTCCTTCCTTCCTTCCTTCCTCCCTGTCTTTCTGTCTCTCTCTCTCTTTCTTTTTCCTAGGTTTTGGGCCACACTGACAATGCTCAGGGCTGCTCCTGGCTCTGCACTCAGGGATCACTCCTGTAGGGGCTCAGGGAACCCTATGGGACGCCGAGGATTGAACCCCGGGCAAGCACACCCACTACTGGGCCATCACTCAGGCCCGTCGCCTTTGTCTTGTACTTTTTATCTGAATCATATTGCTGGCAAATGGAATAAGTGAAGCTTCAACATGACTGTTAAAGCTTCTACCAACATTGATGTAGGGGACCTTTTCTTTGTTGGTTGTACACCACCGGACTGTGCTCAGAAATCATTCCTGGCAGGCTTGGGGTCCCTCTCTGGAGCTGGGGATCACACCTGGGGCAGCCACATTCAAGGCAAGCACCTTAACCCCTGTACTACCTCTTGGAACTATGAGTAATTGTTATAATAAAACATTCCTGCACACAATAGCCAACTTAGCTGAATAAAATAAATGACTTTTTGACTGAGTTATGAGACTATTTTATTAGACATAGATGTCATGATGCATCATATGTAGATGATAAATTACATAAGTCTGCTGGGTTTATGGGTCGGAGGGATGGAAGTTACGTGGCAAACAGTTGCAAAGATGAAGAGATGAGGGCAGCTCTGGGCAGGGGTGGGGGCTCTCCTTCCGCCCCACCCACACCCACAAACGGGGTGGCACCAAGACAGGCTCTGGGGCTGTGACCTCCCGTGTGCATCAGGGTGTGTCTGAGGCCCATGAGGAGAGCACTTGCACGGCACTCCGGCGGCTTCCCCGGACTGTAGCCCTTGCCCACAACACAGAATCTGTCGGAAATGCAAAGTTTCAGCCCCTCCCCCAGGTTTGCAGGGTCTGAAGTTCTGGGGCTGGACCCCATAGAGTACTAAGTTCTAAGCACTCAGTTCCTAAATGAGTACTGAGTACTAAGGACCGGGCACTTAGCACTCGATTGTTAAGTGTCAGTACTAAGTACTAACTAATGTTTACTTAGTTAGCCAGACAGCTGGGAAGGCTGCTTCCCCTCACTCTCCCTGCTAAAGAAATGAACTCACCTTTCGGGGTGCAGGGAAGGGGCATGGAAAAGGGACCAATCACCCGGGACACTCCCAGCAATAGCTGGTTTGCTTAGATGGTGCCAGGGAGTCCTGGGCTATGGAATTAGTGCTTAGTGGAGGTCATGCAGTTCTGGAGATCGAACTTGGGGCCTTTGGCCCTCCCCGCCTGGCACAGGCCACCTGGTTGCTTGCCCCCCAGGTTGGCACAAGTTTCTCATCTTCCTGTTTCTACAGCTTGAAGTGGCCTCACGGACCTTGCCCCCCTGGTCTCTCCCAGGCTGCAATGGATGGGGCGGGCTTATGCAGTGCTACTGGCAGTATTGGGGGTGCCCCATAGCTACTGGACACAGACCCAGGTCCTGCGGGCTTTGTTGGGGGGCCTTTTGCCCTGTGGAGTGTCCTAACAGGCCTGTTGGAGGAGCAGGGCGGTATGACAAGTCGTCGTGAGCCTGGCCCATCCGCCTAGAGGGGGACACACAAGGTCCCTAGCTCTCACCTCCCAGCCCCTAGAAGGGAGAAGGGTCTCTGCAGGGCTGCAGGCACTGACCACAGTCTCTGTCCCCGCTGCAGGGCTGCTAAGAGGGTAGAGGGTGATGTGCAGGCAGTGAGAGCCGCATTCCAGGCCCGGGTACTTAACATTCCAGGGAAGCTCTCCACTAATTATTGCCTTGCAGTGCAGGCCTGGACCACCGGCTCCCCTGGGGCTTCCATGGCTTCCATCCTAGGTCAGACTTACAGTCCCAGATAGGGCCTGACTTAACCAGGCTGGCCTGTGATAAGCAACTGGCAACTGGGGCTGGAGTCCAGCCCCCCATCCACCCCCCCCACACCCTCACCCCTACAGCTTGCAGGCAAGAGAAGAAGGAGCAGGAGCCTTGAGGCTAAGCCTGGGAAGGGCGCCTGTGCTAAATCAAGTGAGTCCCATTTCCTGGGAAAAGGGGCATATTTCTTTCTGTCCTTATTGTTGTATTGTTTTGTTTGGGAGTCATACCCAACAGTGCTCAGGGACTTACTCCTAACTCTGCATTCAGGGATCACTCCTGTAGGAGCTCAGGGGACCATGTGGGATGCCAGGGATCAAACCCGGGTCCTTTGTCTGCAAGGCAAAGGCCCTCCCCACTGTACTATCGCTCTAGAACCCATATTTTTATTCTTAGGAAGCTGAGTATATTGTTTGTTTGTTTTGAGTGATATAATGGCTTTATTTTTAAAGTATTATAGATTTTATATTGTGTCAGAAATTATTTTTTTAAAAAGTTATTCAAAGTAATGTAAAATTAAAGATTTTATGAATTCCCAGTTAACCTTTCAGTACCTACATTGCAAACTATAATGCCCAAAAAAAGAGAGAGTGCGAGAGAGAGAGAGTGAGAGAGAGTGAGAGAGAGTGAGAGAGAGTGAGAGAGAGCGAGAGAGAGTGAGAGAGAGCGAGAGAGAGAGAGAGAGAGAGGAATCTGGGGACAGCGGTGGTGGGACGGGTGTTGGAACACTGCATGGCTGAAATCCAATCATGACCAACTTCGTGACTGTGTATCTCATCGTGATTCAACTAAAAACAAACAAAAAATAAAAAGGGGGAAGAAAGACTTCCCGAAATTTTTTCAGTCAAGTCCCAGTTGTTTTGTTTATTTGAATCTTTTTGGTGGTGCTGGAAAAGACGGAGCACATTGTCTGACGCTGATTGGGTACTGGTAGCATCTCGCGGGATTAGGAGCGGGAGCAATAGCACAGTGGGGAGGGCACTTGCCTTTGCCCACGGCTGAGCCGGGTTTGATCTTCAGCATCCCGTGTGGTCCCCTGAGCGCCACCAGGAGTGATCTCTGAGTGCAGAGACAAGAGTGAGCCTTAAGCACAGCCAGGAATGGCCCAAAATTAAAACAAACAAATAAACAAACAACAAAAGTCTGTTCCATTTCTCCTGTGGCTACTCCAGCTCTGTCTGCTTCCGTTCATGTTGAAGGACAGAGCTAAAGGAAACAGAGCTTTGATTTAGAAAACTGAGGCTGGGACCGGAGCGATAGCCCAGCGGGTAGGGCGTTTGCCTTGCACACCGGCCGGCCTATGCTGGCCCAGGTTCGATCCCCAGCATCCCATTTGGTCCCCCGAGCACCGCCAGGAGTGATTCCTGAGTGCAGAGCCAGGAGTAACCCCTGAGCATCGCTGGGTGTGACCCAAAAAAGCAAAAGAAAGAAAGAAAGAAAAGAAAAAAAGAAAAAAGAAAACTGGAGGCCTTCTCCTACCGTGCCCTCCTCTCCTGCTTCCCTGTCCCCTTGGATCCCTCCAACTCCCTTTGAGTCCTTCGTTACGACCCCTTTTAAGTCTCTCCTCTCAATTTCTCTCTTCCCACTCCAGCCCCTCAATTCCTGCGGCTACTTAAACATGCTGACCCTTGACCCCACAAGGTCAAATAAGTGTATATCAAGAAAACTTAACATCTGGAAATTTCCATCCTGAAGTAAAGGGATGTACGTGATAACCTTCCAGTCCTTGTATTGCAAACCATAAACCCAAAAGGAGAGAGAGAAAAGAGAAGAAAAGAGTCTGCCATAGACTTAGGCTGGGGTGGGGGTGAGGGGGGTGGAGGGAGGGAAGCTGAGGACGTTGGTGGTGGGAAATGTGTACTGGTAAAGTGGAGGGTGTTGGGACACTGTATTACAGAATCCCAATCAAGAACAACTTTGTAAGTGTGTATATCACAGGTATTCAAATAAAAAAATTTAATTTCTTCCTTAAATATTGGTAAAAGCTTGAACCCTCATGTTGAGGCAAACTCAACTTGTCTTATTTGGCAGAAACATAATTTTGACAAAAACACAAAATGACAAAGATACTGGAGTGACAGATAGACCAGGGGTGAAGGTTCTCTGAACATGGGTTCAAATCCCCAAGATCACATATAGTCCCCAAGCACCAAGGGAGGTCACTCCTGAGCACAGAACCAGGAGTAGCCTCCGAGCACTACCAGTCCATATGGAGATCACCGAGATTTGTGTTAACGTGTTTATCTGATTCATGGCTTAAAACTTTGGAATAGTTGTCAGGATGTTTGGCAAAGTTCTAGTAAGGTAAGTTCAATGCCCCTTGACATACTAAGAAATCAAGTAGTAAGAAAGACATAGCATATGAATGCAAGGATGATTCAACCAAATAACAGGTCAGAGAGCTCAATAGGCGGAGTGGACACTTTACATGCAGGAAGAGCCCATGTGTGGCCCTCCAAGCGCTGCCAGGACTGGCCCCTCCCAAACACAGACCCAAGAATAACCCCTGAGTCCCTCCAGCAAATGAAAATACATGCAAGTCAATCAATGTAATTTAACATCCACAAAAGGAAAATCGTATCATTGGGATATAAAGGGAGTATTTGACAAGAGTCTGCACTCGCTCATGATCAGAATTATTTGTGGGGTCAGGGGAGGAGTCCCAGAAATGCTTGGGCACCTGAGCTCACTGTGACCTGTGCAGATTTCTGGGTGCTTGTGCCCACTGGTGCTCAAAGCCGGGGGGTAACACTTTGTAGTGCTAAGGGGATGCTATGCTTCCGATGTCAATGGGTGCCTTCCCAGGTGACAGTCAGGAGATCTAGGGGCCTCTCCCAGTAGGTATCATCCAAAAGGTTGGTGGTTCAATGTGGAAGGCACACGGTTGACCTCACGTGTCTGGGCCATGCCAGCACCAATGAGGGCCTCAGGGCTACACCCCACCAGTCATCTGAGCAATCTCCCTGGCTCATACCTATGATAACTCTTAACAAAATGGGGCCAATGCACTAGATGTAATAAAGGCCATTTGCTGCAGACTCTGGGCTAGACTGCACATATTAAATAGTGAAAACTGAAAGCTTGCTTTTGGCTAGGAAAAAAGATATGACTGCCCTCCCTCAACGCCTCTGTTTAATTTAACATAAGAGATGTTAGAGAAAGGAGCAATAAGAATAAAAAAGAAATCTAGATTGGAAAATATCCGTGAAGAAATCTTTTTTGCAGATGATATAGATGGATGGATGGGTGGATGGGTGGGCGGGTGTGTGGATGGGCGGGTGGATGGATGGATGGGCGGATGGATGGATGGACGGACGGACGGATGGGATGGATGATGATGGATGGAGGAATGAGGAAGGAAGAAGAATGAAAAAATGGAAGGACGGACAGAGAATGGATGGATGGATGGATGGATGGATGGATGGATGGATGGATGGATGGATGGATGGATGGATGGATGGATGGATGGATGGATGGATGGATGGATGGATGGATGTGACTCAATATGATAACTGCATGTGGGATTTCTAAAAAACTTTGGCAACAGTAAGAACAGTAAGAAACAGTAAGTTTCTGAATGTGCAATGACAAAACATTAATTCAAAACCAAATATTCTAGGGCTGAAGCCGTGCATGGATTCTGGATTCTGTCCCCAGCACCCCATATGGTCCCCCTGAGGCTGCCAGGGTGATCCCTGAGCATAGAACCAGGAGAAATCCCGAGCAGTCAAGTGTGGCCCCAAAACAAAATAAAGGTATAAACAAACAAAACAATCAAATAGGCAGTGGATTAGGAGCTTCTGCAGTTGCTCGCTGCCTACATTGCGCTTTCTCCGGTAACAAGCAGTTGTGGCTATACATAGTTTTCAAAGCCCTGATGAGACTGCAGAGAGCTCAGCGGCCATCTCTGGACAGGGATGGAATCGACCATTTGCAGAGAAGGGGTGCATGCTCCACGTTTCCAGCCCTGCTGGCTCCCAAAAGCTGAGACCCTAGTGACTCCCAACTCTTATAAACCATCAAGCCTGCAGGGTTGGTCCAAGTATCTCCAGCAGAGACCCCAATACAGCTGGGGAAGTTCCCAAATAAAATTAAAGTGAAAGGAGTCTGTACAATGATTAAAACAAAACTATCAGCTGGGGGCTGGAGCAATAGCACAGCGGGGAGGGCAGTTGCCTTGCAGGCGGCCAACACAGGTTCAACACCTGGAATCCCATATGGTCCACCAAGCACTACCAGGAGTAACTTCTGAGCGCAGAGCCAGGAGGAACCCTTGAGTATTGCCGGGTGTGACCCAAAAAAAAAAAAAGCATCATACCGAATGGTAGAAGATATTTATGGTACATCTACACAATGCCATACAATCCCATACTAAGCAGGAACCAGGAAGAATAACATCAGGAAATTTGCTTACAAGTGGATGGACACAGAGAGTATCACAGTGAGTGAATGAGTCAGGGAGGGCAGACTCAGAATAATGCACTTACCTGTGGGGTATAAAACAGTTGGGCTGGAGCCTTGATGCCGCCAACCTGGGCACAGTTGAGACTAATGACCAAGGACAGTAGAAATGAGGGCAGGACAACTGGCCCACAGTTAGAAGCTGACCACAGCGTGGGGTGAGAGGAGAGCAGGAAGGACAGAGAAGGGACCAGTAGGACAATGACAGTTGGAAATAATCACTCTGGACAGGAACTGAGTGCTGGAAGGGGTAAGGGAGAGACTCCATAAACTTTCAGTGCCTGTACTGCAAGTCACAAAGCCCAAAAGGAAAGAGGGAGAGGGGAAGGAAGCGGGGGTGAGAGGGAGAGAGAGAGAGAGAGAGAGAGAGAGAGAGAGAGAGAGAGAGAGAGAGGTGCCAGCCATAGAGGTAGGCTGGGTGGGGCGAGGGACTGGTGGAGGAAAACTGGGGACTTTGTTGATGGGAAGTTTGCACTGGTGAAGGGCCGGGTGCTGGAACTCTGTATGACTGAAACCCAACCATGAACAGTTTTGTAGCTGTGTATCTCACAGTGATTCAATAAAATAAAAAGGTGATTGGAAAGCAAAGATGTGGAACACAACTTGGCCATTAAGAAAAGGGTGAAATTTCATCATTTGCAGAAGGAAGAAAGGAATTTGAAGTGACGCTGAAGATGATGCAGGTGACGCCGAGGAGTCAGGAGAAAAAATCACATACTGGGCGACTCCACTTCTGCGCTCAGTATAAGGAAACAAGGCGGAGGAATGAGAGAAGCAAAGCAACACCTAAGCCGGGTGCAATGACCACACCCACCAACACAGGCTGTCAGTTTGGTATGGGATGCAGGGTGCAGAGGTCTAAGAACGGTGATTTGTGAAAGAAAGAAAACCCAGCATATGGCCCTAAAGCCACGATGAGGGAAAGAGAAATCGACATGGGAAAGAGAGGGATGGGCCACACCCAGCCGTGCTCAGGGATCACTCCTGGCAGTGCTCAGGGAACCATATGAGGTGTCAGGGATTAAACTCGTGTTGGCCAAACGCAAGGTAAGCACAATGCCCTCTGTCCTATCATCCCAGCCCAAGATAATAGAATTTAGCAACCATGTCTTTTATCAGAAAAGAGACCAAGCCAGCACGTAGCTCAGCGGTAGAATGGTCACTTTGAGAAGGACAAGAAGAGGAAGGAGAGGGCAGAAGAGGAGGAGGGAAATGAAAGAGGAGGAGGAACAGGAGGAGAAGGGAGGAGGAGGAGTGCATAGAGGAGGGAGGAGGAGGAGGAGGAGGAAGAGGAGGAGCGCACAGAGGAGGGAGGAGAGAACACCAGGAAACAGGACAGGAGGCATGTGTGAAGGGAGGGAAGGACGTTAGCCAGGTAAGGGACAGGTCTCCCCAGAGAGCGCAATATTTCAGTATTTCAGCAGATATTCATCCTAGGAAAGGGTCAAAGTGTCAAGATCTGGGGGACATAGGGACCCTTTAGTACACAAGCCGAGCTGCAGAAGCAACTTGGCATTTGTGAGGAAGAGGCCGGCTGTGTGGCTGGCTTGGTTCACACACTGGAAGCCTGCGACTGGTGCAGATGACTTGTGTGGATGGAGGGGGACGGTTTGGGGCCACCCCACTGTGCTTGGGGACCTTATGTGCCCCAGCTGGTGGCAGGCAAGGAGAGAGCCTCTACTACACCATCTCTCAAGCCCCACAAAGGGCAGATTTTTTCCTAAGTGTGGCTACAAGGTGGCCAGGGTGGCAGGGATTTGGAGGTGGGCTGTGGAGTGGCCTCCCAAATGCTCAGGAGACCCAGGTGTGATTCCGGCTGACCCTGGCCAGCTGTGCACTGCCCAGCCTTACCACTACGCTGCCTCCGAGGCCTCACCCAGTGGGACTCGGGAGCTGCCCAAGATCCAACTTGGGGACCCTAAATTCCACACATTTGCACTGACTTTGATTTTCTCCCCGCCCCAGGGGGATTTTTGTTTGTCTGTTTGGGGCCTTACCAGGCAATGCGTGGGACTTACTCCTGGCTCTGTGCTCAGGGATCACTCCTGGTGGTGCTCGGGGAGCTAACTGTGGCTCTGGGGATTAAACTCGGGTCTGCCGCACACAATACAAGCACCTACTTGCTGCTCTGTTACTCCCACTCCAGAGGGTTACTTTTAAAAGAAGATGAAGAAATTCAAAGGGGTCTATTTGCATCTGTTCTAATTTAATAAAACATGAGTGCCTGTGGCATTTCTATTTCTAGATTATATAGCCATATTAATTTCCGAAACAACATTAGCAGTAAGTAAGCACTTTATTGATTAGATAGTTCTGACAGCCCAGAAATATGAAAACTAACTCTAATGTTCTTCAGTTTCTATGACTTGATGAGATCTTTGGTACATGGGACTGGTTTGCGTCATTGTTAATAAAACACAGTGCTTCCTCATGATGCTTCCACATAATGTTTCCACATGGTGCTTCCACACAGTGCTACCACACGATGCTTCCACATGGTACTTCCTCAAGATTCTTCCACAAGGGTGCTTCCACATAACGTCTCCACATGGTGCTTCCACACAGTGCTTCCTCACAGTGCTTCCACATAATGCTTCCACACAGTGCTCCCACACGGTGCTATTTCACGGTGCTTCCATACAGTGCTTCCACACGTTGCTACCGCATGGTGCCTCCACACGGTACTTCCACAGGTGCTTCCACGAGTTCACAGGACACGTGCTCCACATAATGTTTCCACATGGTGTTTCCACAATACTCCACTGGTGCTTCCACATAATGTTTCCACATGGTGTTTCCACACAATATTTCCACATGACGCTCCACACATGCTTCCACATGATGGTGCTCCCACTCAGTGCTTCTATGCTCTGCCTGCATTCACCTGGTCGTGATGCTCGCCGACGGTCACACCCTTTTCCGTGGTGCTCCAGTGTCCTGGCTGTGTTCCAGAGACTCCACAACTTCACTGCTGCTTGGGGATGCCAAGGAGTCCTCAGCACACCTAGGGGCCACTGGGGATTGAACACAGCCTGGCTTGCAGCTCCCTTTACTACCGAGCCCAGTGCCTGCATGGGATGTTTTCCGCTTTTCTGGATTTTTGCTTTTGTGATTTTTCTGATGCTTATCTAGTACATGTGTTATAAAAATTGTTAACAGGTTAAGGCTAGCTACGCCTGATGTCTTACGAAACGTTCCTGAAGAATCCAAGCATTGTCAAGAACGTGTTTATTAAGTTGGTGTAGGTAAAGGAGGTTTCAAATAGACTCTTGAGCAAGAATTACGTTGGGGCCAGGGGGTGTGGCTCAGCAGTCGGGCCCCTCCCTCACTGCCGGGGTCTCGGTGACAGCGTGACGTGCTCACTCAGTGAGGGGGGGGGATAGGGCCCCATGTCTGCCCCTCACTCAGCTTTCTGGCCTGGGCTTGCCTGGGGGAGTTGCCACAGTGGTTACTGGGAGCCGCAGCCCAGCCTTGAGCTACTACACACTCCATTGTGGCCCGGGCGTCCTCCACGCAGAAGGCTGAGACCTCGCTCAGGGCATGCAAGGGACACGAGGGTCTAACTCTGGGCTCACGCTGGAGAGCAGGAGGCTCATTTGCACGGAGCTATCCCTGCATCTACAGCACGACCATCTCCTGTGGGCCTCCACCACGCCCCATGTCTCTGATCACCCTTTGATTAAAAACGGTGGCTAGGTATAGTCTCACAGTGACCTAAGGTCTTACTCACGTGTGTATGCTCAAAACTTTGGTTATTTTTGACAATTTTGGCATCTCAAAAATTACATCCTAAAGGGAATTTTCATCTTGAACTGAGCTTGAGATTTATCAAGGAGCCCCTGGAAAATCTCAAAAGATCTTTTCTTGTGAAAGAGTAATGTTAGGGAACATTGTATGACTGAAACCCAATCATGAACAGCTTTGTAATTGTATATCTCATGGTGATACGATAAGATAAAATTTTAAAAAAATAATGATATTGTTAGGGGCAGAAGAGATAACCCAGGGAGTAGGTGCCTGTCTTGCACGTGGCTCACCCTGGTTTCATTCCTGATACCTCGTATTGTCCCCTGAGCCCTGCCAGGAGTGAACCCTGAGCACAGGCAGGGGTCAGCCCTGAGCACTGCTGAGTGTGGGCCAAAACCCAACCAACAAAATAAAAGGGCAACCATGTGACTCAATAATAGAACACGGCTTCACCTGTGAGAGGGCCTGGCCCAACCCCCAGTACCTTCGCAAACATTTCTTTAAAAACTTGATTTAGGGACTGGAGCAATAGTCCAGCAGGTAAGGCGTTTGTCTCGCATGCAGCTGGACCCGGGTTCGATCCCCAGCATCCCATATGGTCTCCCGAGCACCGCCAGGAGTAGTTCCTGAGTACAGAACCAGGAGTATCCCATGAGCATTGCTTGCTGGGTGTGACCCAAAAAAAAGCAAAAAAAAAAAAAAAAAATAGATTTGATGGGCCGGAGCGATAAGCCAGCAGGTAGAGTTTTTGCCTTGCATGCGGCCAACCTGGGTTTACTCCTCGGCATCCCATATGATCCCTGAGCACCACCAGGAGTAATTCCTGAATGTGGAGCCGGGAGTAACCCCTGAGCATTGCCGGGTGTGAACCCAAAAAGCAAAAATAAATAAATAAATAAATAAATAAATAAATAAAAATTAGATTTCATTATCACAAACGTGGGAGTCAGAGGCTAGGTAAGACAGAAAATGGAACAGTGTGCTCACAATTGTTGAGGGTACTAATGCCAACCTAGAACTGAGCATTAAATACAGGCAAAAAGATACACATGACAACCCTTTAATGTATGTTCTGTAATCCATAGTCTGGAAGGGAAGGAAAAGAGAAAGAGAGAGAGAGAGGGAAAGAAATAAAGAACCTGCCATGGAGGAGGACTGGGGGAGGAAGGAAGGGAACCGTGGTCGTTGGTGGTGGGAGATGGGCACTGGTGGAGGGATGGGTGCTGGAACACTGTATGACCAAAACCCAAATATGAACTTTTTAATTGTATATCTTTGTAATTTTATATCTCACAGTGGTATAATAAAATACTTAAAAAAAACCCTGCACATTAATAAACGAAAAGCAACATGCCAAAAGAAATTAGATTTCAGTGTCTAGAGCAATAGTCGAGCAGGTACAGTGTTTGTTTTACCTACAGTTGACCGGGTTTGACTCCCACCACACCATATGATCCTCACTGAGTGTGGCCCCAAAATTAAAATAAATATAACAAATTTGATTTGAGGTGCTGAATGGTCTGAGAAGCGTGATCAAACATTCAATGGTTCCTCAAATGTTTACGTGGATAAAGTTCCTACCTGTGAGTATTTCAGAGATTGTAGGGAGTGTATCGTGTCCAATCACTTCACTGCCGTGAAATATCTTGACACCCCACTTTAGTGCTAATTCCAGTTCGTTGTTTTTTCTTTTCTTTTTGTGGTCACACCCGCGCATGCTCAGGGGTTACTCCTGGCTCTGCACTCAGGAATTACTCCTGGCGGTGCTCAGCGGACCATATGGAATGCCGGGACTGAACCCAGGTCGGCCGCATGCAAGGCAACGCCCTACCCGGCTGGACTATCGCTCCGGCCCTCCAGTTCGCTTTAAAGGGAAGACACCGCACGAACTCCACGTTTGCTTCTCAGTTGGTCGTTTCTCTGATCAGATCTTGAACCAAAGCACTTTCTAATCCTCCGACCACTGAGATTTTACTCTGACTTATCGGTCGAAGTCCTGTGGTCAGCAGAGGCCCTAGAATGGTTTCCAGGAATGATGGTGCTGTGCTCTGCAGGGACCCTAGAAGAAGGATTTTGACAGACCCTTGGCCAGTAGCTTTGCGTGGATAACGTAAGACAATCTCTGGACTGAGTAAGGATTTCTAGAATTGCCTAGCACAGCTGATGGGCTCAGAAACCTGCTAACTTTTTTTTTTTTTTTGCTTTTTTGGGTCACACCCGGCGATGCTCAGGGGTTACTCCTGGCTCTGCACTCAGGAATTACTCCTGGTGGTGCTCGGGGACCATATGGGATGCCGGGATCGAACCCAGGCCGGCAAATGCCCTACCAGCTGGACTATCACCCGGCCCCAGAAACCTGCTAACTTATGATCGAGCTGAACAAGAATTGATGTCACAACTCCAGAGACGTGATGAAGAAGGAGCTTGGCTTTGATGATGTGCCATGTCACAGCTGAGCTGAAGAAACTCCTTTGATTTTTCTTTTAATGTTTTAGTCAATTTAGCTAGAAAGAAACAACTTACCTTTTTCTTTCAGCTCAAACCCTCCAGAATTTTGAAAGTTTTATTGTGTATTCATATGCCAGGGTCATAAAATTATTTGCATTAGTTCAATAAGAATCTGCCCTTCAGTACAAAGTGAGACATTTGCCTTGGTTGTGGTTGACCCATGTTCGGTCCCCAGCACTCATATGGTCTTCCCCTAACATGTTCAATGGTGATCCCTGAATGCAAAGCCAGGACTAAGTCCTGAGGACCGCCAGAGTGGTCCAATGTCCTTCTTGTAACAGGAAATAACTGGAAAATGTGTTACATTACACATTTTGTGCTGTGGTGTTTGGGGCCCAATCCTGAGGTGGTGCTCGTGGACTGTGCTGGGGTATTCAGGGGCCACATTGAGTTGGGGATAGAAAGAACTCAGGCACTAATCATTGAGCTCATTTCTTTCACTTCTTTTGTCTTTTTGAATTTGTTAGACCAGGGCCAGAGCAATAGTCCAGCGGGTTTGCCTTGCACGCAGCCAACCTGGGTTTGATCCCCGGCATCCCATATGGTCCCCTGAGCGCCGCCAGGAGTAATTCCTGAGTGCAGAGCCAGGAGTAACCCCTGAACATTGCCAGTTGTGATCCAAAAAAGGAAAAAAAAAACTTAGACCATACCCAGCAGACTCAGGGTTCTGTGCTCAAGGATCACTCCTGGTCAGGCTCCTGGACCCATGGGGTGCAGGGATTAAACCTAGTTTGGCCACACACAAGGCCCTGCTCTGTTCTCTCAGGCTCACCCATTTCTTTTAAAAACATAATTCAAGGCCAGAGCAACGTGCCATGGATAGGGCTTTTGTGGTGGGCTTGTAACCTGGCACCTCACGTGGTCCACTGAGGACTGCCAGGAGTGATCCTGAGTGTGAGCCAAGAGAAAGTCCTGAGCACCACCGGGTGTGACCCCAAAATAAAAACAGAAACAAAAATTCCACTATCATTCACAGAACGCGGCGATTTTCACGATCTTTAAAAGGTGAGGAGTCAAGGGGTGGCGCACGGGCCTGTGTGTGAGGCCCCGGGACTGAGCCCAGCACAGAAAGGTCTGGATCCCACACAAAGCAAAACAGGTAGGCAGGGGTCCCTGCCCCTGGGGGCCGCCTGTGCCTGTGCCCTCGGCCTCTCCTGAGGGTTTGCCTGAACCTCAGCGTTGCCACATTCCCTGCCACAAACCTCGTTTTCCATGGCCCAAACACTTTCTTCCCTGTGGACATTTCTTCTCTGTGTCCACCCTGTGGACACTCTGAGGACACTCTCCCTGCGTGTGCACGTGAGGGCCACGCTTGACTGGCTATTCAACAAGAAATCACTGAAGGACGAAAGGGCTGCCGTCAGCCCTAAACATTATCAAGTGAGGCCAAAAAATTTTTTTTAAAAAAAGTAAAAAAAAGGCAAGGAAGGGGGATGGAGTGAAAGGATGGGCAAGTGAAAGGTCAAAGGTCAGCCCTCCTGGCCAGAGCCAGCCTCGACTGTTCTAACCGTCTCACAGGTCTGCCCACTGAGACAGAGACTGGCCAATGGGACACAAACGCTGAGTCCTGTGTAGTCCCTGCACGCCCTCATGGCTCAGCCACCTCCGTGGCCCCTCATAGCTCTCAGTCAACTCCCTGGTCCTGGGTCACAGACTGGGTGGGGACAGGCCCATTTCCCAAGCCAGCTCTGGTTGTTATCATTCTTTCCTTCACAGCCTTCCCTCCCTCTGCGGACGCCATTGTCCCCATGCCTGGCGATGGGGGGCTCGGCTCCACATTCTGGTTGTGGGGCTCCCCAACCCAGTGGGCTGGTTTGTGCTCACTGGGGTTCAAGCTCCCTTGCGTTCAGGAGTCACGGTTCATTATGCCTTAGGAGACAGAGTTCAGAGCTTCCGGGATCATACTGGGCCCATGGCGAGACTCCATGACTCAGGGGGTCGCACTTGGGGCTCCACACTTCCTGGGGCAGGTGCTTTACTGCCCCCGCGGCCCTCTCTGATCACTCCAGCAAGCTTCAAGTCTCCATCACATCACTGTTCTCTGGTGCATTCCCTCACCTCTTAGCTTGGAATTACTGGCTACACCCTGGCTCTAGGCAGTTGGCTGGCCAGCCCTTATCAACGGCCATCGGTAGACAATTGTCTGCACACACACCTCTGCATCCATCACCTGCTGCCGTAATAATGATGAGCAACAAACTTCTCCAAACCTTGCTGGCAAACATTTATTTAGCTCCTGGGGGTGGGGGGGCTCAGCTGTTCTGGGCTGGGTGCTGTTGGCTGGCTTATTTTCCTGGCACCTCCCAGGGCAGAAACAAGGAGGGAAGCAAACTTTATCTAACATCCCATCAGCCTAAGCAAATCAGAACTAAGCCCAGAGCCAAGGGCTGAGCAGGATGTTCTATCCGTGGTGGAAGCAGAATCACTGGGCAGGAGGGCACAGAGAGGGCTGAGGACCTGTGGGCACCATTGTGGGCACCCTGCTCTCCTTCACCTCCTTCCTCCTGGGCTGACCTTTCTTCACTGGACTGGAAATTCTCTAGTTGGTTGGATTTGGGAGGGAAAAGGTTGGAAAACTCAGCCCAATCCTTTCTGTGTGACATTAAGTAAAAAGAAAATTAGCCTCCATTCAAAGGCTTAATTTCTTGGGGGTCGAAGAGATAGCACAGTGGGTAGGGCATATCAGCCTTGCATGCAGCCAACCAGAGTTCAGTCTCTGGCATCCTGTATGATCCCCGTGCTCAGGATATTGCCCCAAAATAATAATGACAACAATCAAAGTCTTAATTTCCTCAGTTCTGATACTCACCGTTCATGTCTTCCCTCTCCCTTCCTGCTCTTAGGCTAGAAGAATCTAGCTGGATTGATCTTATCAAAGACTCCACTTTTGGAGCCAAAGCAATAGCACGGGGGGGGGGGAGAGGGGGGGGAGGGGGAGGGCATTTGCCTTGCCCATGTCTGACCCGGGTTTGATCCCTGCGTCCTATATGGTCACCCCCTGAACCCACGAGGGAGTGATCCCTGAACACAAAGCCAGGAGTAAGCCCTGAGCACTGCCGGGTGAGGTCCCAAACAGAAATAAAAAAAGAGAAAACGCCAGATGAGAAATTTTTAGCCATTCTTGCGTGTAAGCGGCACAGTGCCCATGAACGGATCCCCCAGTCCTCTGAACTGAGATGTGCGCGTGAAGCCCAGTGGGTCTCATTCAAATGCAGTTTCAGGGGGCTGGGGAGACGCTCAAAGGGGAGCTTGCGGATAGGACAGCGGGAGGGGTGTTTGCCTTGCATGCGCCCAACCCAGGTTCAATCCCCAGCATCCCATATGGTCCCCGAGCACCGCCAAGAGTAATTCCTGAGTGAAAAAACCAGGAGTAACCCCTCAGCGTCGCTGGGTGTGACTCAAAAAAAAAAAAAAAAAGGCTGAGCTCTTGCCTTGCAGGCAGGAGGCCGAGGCGCTATCGCTGATAGCACGTGGTCCCCTGAGCACTGTGGGGGAGAGACCTTCACAATAGCCCTTTGAGTTATTCCAGGACCATTAGGTGTAGCCCCCAAAACTCAAAACGGACATTGAGACTGGAGTGAGAGTAGAGCAGGGAGGGCACTTGCCCTGCATGCAGCTGACCCGAATTGATCCCCGACATCCCATAGGGTCCCTGAGCACAGAGTCAAGAGTAACTGAGCACCGCCGAGTGTGACCCCCAAACAAAACAGAGCAACAAACGAAAGCCCCCCAAAACAAAATAGCCAAACAGATTGGGGTCTGGGTTGGGGTGAGTCCCGAGTCTGACTCCCCACCAATCTTGGGGGTGCTGGTCCCAGATTTGACAGGTGCCTCCCCCTGCTCGAGGCCTGGCCCCTTTGGGTCTCTTGTTTCTCTCTGTCTGGCTGTTCCCCATCTGTCCCCAGGGTCCCCTTAGGGAGCAGGGCGCACCCTGGGAACGTGTGCACAGAAGCCAGGAGATGAGCATCGGCCATGGCTGAGACTCAGCCCGGCGCTGTCCACCCTCTCCAAGGCCCGGACCTGGTCGAAGCAGTACTTACTGGTCACCTGCTGGACAGAGAAATGACCACAGCCTCACTTCCCCCACCCGGGGTGAGGCAGGCAGGGCGTGTCGCGTGCCTCTGGCTAGTTAAACCCTACTGAAGAGTGAACAGGCACAGAAGTCTGTCTGGGGCTGACTTATGACCCCCAGTGTAGGGTCTGACAGAGGAGGACCTGTCCACTCACATCTTTGGATGCCACCCTCAGAATGCCTGTCCCGAAGGTCAGGGCGGGATCTGAGAACCTGCATTAAGGGTCTCTGTCTAGAACAGACTAATGCTACTGCTCCAGGGCTGACCTTGAGGGCCTCCACGCTGGCCCCAGGAGGGGGAGCACTCCCCAGGCACTCACCGAGCACTGGGGGCTCAGCATCTTCCCGGGGGCCCAAGAGAAGGAGCACACACCAGGCACTCACCAAGGATTGGGGGCTCAGCATCTTCCCGGGGGCCCGAGATGGGGAACACTCCCCAGGCACTCACCGAGCACCTTCCTGGGGGCCGAGATGGGGAGCACTCACCATGCGCTCACCGAGAACTGAGGGCTCAGCATTTTCCCGGGGGGCCCAAGATGGGGAGCACTCCCCAGGCACTCACCAAGCACTGGGGGGCTCAGCATCTTCCCGGGGGGCCCGAGATGGGAGCACTCCCCAGGCACTCACCGAGCACTGGGGGCTCAGTATCTTCCTGGGGGCCGAGATGGGGAGCACTCACCATGCACTCACTGAGCACTGGGGACTCAGCATCTTCCCGGGGGCCCGAGATGGGGAGCACTCCCCAGGCACTCACCGAGAGACTCGGGGCTCAGCATCTTCCCGGGGGCCCGAGATGGGGAGCACACCCCAGGCACTCACCGAGCACTGGGGGCTCAGTATCTTCCTGGGGGGCCGAGATGGGGGAGCACTCACCATGCACTCACTGAGCACTGGGGACTCAGCATCTTCCCGGGGCCCGAGATGGGGGGGCACTCCCCAGGCACTCACTGAGAGACCTCGGGGCTCAGCATCTTCCAGGGGGCCCGGGAGGGCCCTTCTGACACTGGCCTAGCCCCCTGTCTCAGCAGCCCCTGCAGAGGCTGGTTCGTGTCCCTGGAGCCGGCGTCAGCGGGGAATGTGCATGTCTCTACAGGCAGTGACCGACCCAGGGCTCATGCCCCCACCTGGTGACTCAAACTTCCTCTGGAGCTCCGGGAAGCCTGGCACTGCCACCGCCGCCGCCACCGCTATTTCCTTGTTTAATGAGAACTTCTCTGGAGATTTCCATGGTAACCTCAGGAGGGGGAGAAGGGGGACTAACCCAGAGAGGGGCCCAAGAGTGCCCACCGCCACACACAGTACTACATGCACATTTGCATGCGCCCACACGTGCGTACCACACACACGTGCACACACACATGCATGTACATACATCACGCACACACACACATGCCCTTGCATCCTCCTGCCAACTCCTGGCCTGAACCCCCCAGCCCTCCGTGGATCCTGGGGCCAGAAGGCCAGGCCCAGAAATGCTTGCTTTTATTAAAAAGGAATGGCCTCAGAAAGGCACGACTGTAGGAAAGGTTGTAATTTGCCCAAATAAAACTTAATTTGATCCATGAAATAGCTGTGGTTTATTGTGTAATGGATGTGCTGTGTTTCACTGTAATGGAGCCACAAGAATGGGGGCAGCTGGAGCCTCAGGCAGCCGCCTTTCCACCGCACACAGTAGGGCCACAGCCTGGCCCTCAGGAGGAGAGTCCCTCCACCCACCGAGTCCTTCCCCCTTCCTCCCCCGCCTCCGCTGGACAGGGCTGGCCACATACTCCTGGCCCAGACCCCACCCCCCCAGGCTCGGCTTGTGGGAAACAGCCCCAGGACAGAGGAGGAAAGAGTGTTGGAAGGCGCAAACAGAAAATGGGGCAGAAATGAAAACAGCCTTTTCCAAAGCAAGGCAGAGAGGGGCTGAGTCACCTTCCGTCCCCCACTGGCCAGTCACTGCAGGGGCTTGGGGAGAAATAGGCGGGTCCTGTCAGCTGGAATGTAGGGGGTAAGGGGTCCCTCGAAAGAAGACTTCTGGGGGCTGTCCTTGAGGCAGTGGACTCTGGTCAGCTCAGCAAGAAGGTACAGAGGCTGGGACAGAGCCAGGGCTGAAGGGTCCCTAGGCTACGGCAAGGATCCGGGAATGGCTCAGGTTCAGGCCCAGAGAGGAAGCGGCTCTGAAAAGAGCTCTGAGAAGTTAGACAGCCCTGGGGGAGAGAGAGAGAGAGAGAGAGAGAGAGAGAGAGAGAGAGAGAGAGCGTGAACAAGCATGCTCTGTGCATGTGTACGCATGTGTATGAGCGTGTGTGTGAGTGTGTATGTGTGTGTGTGTGTGTGTGTGTGTGTGTGTCACCTTAATCTCAGGACCTCTGAGGCACGCAGGCAGCCAAGGGTGGGTACATGATCATGTGATACAAATGTGGGAATTCATTTACTGACATTTAATACAGTCAAACGTCAGTTAAGCAGAACCCGGGCAGCTAGAAATGTTTTCTAGCGATTTAATGCCAAATAAATCTCTCTTGGTTCAACATTTATGGGAGGAGGACTGCTTTTATAATTATCATTCATAATTAAGTTTAATGCATTCTAATAAAGATAATGCATGTCCATTTAGGAAATTTAAAAAAATGTGGGAAAATATTAAAAATGAAACAAGGGCCGGGATGTTGCTCAGGGGCAGAGTGAATACTTGGCATGTCTGAGCACCCGGGTTCAAGGCCAAGAAAATTCAACTTAAAAGCATAAAAGCATTTTATGTGAAAAACGCAGCCTAACTCTACAGCCCAGAACTGTGTGTGGATGAGATTTTACACATTTTATTTTATTTTTTGCTTTTTTGGGGGTCACACCCAGCAATACTCAGGGTTTCTCCTGGTTCTGCACTCAGGAATCACTCCTGGCAGTGCTCGGGGACCATATGGGATGCCGGGATCGAACCCAGGCTGGCACGGGCTGGCCGTATGCAAGGCAAATGCCCTACCTGCTGGGCTATCGCTCTGGCCTCACATTTTATTTTTTTACACATAATACAGTGATCCTGGCATTAGCTGTGCTTCAGTTTTTTGCTTTTTGTTTTTTTTTTTTTGAGCCCACACCCGGCAATGCTCAGGGGTTATTCCTGGCTCTGCACTGAAGAATCACTCCTGGTAGTGCTCAGGAGACCATATGGGATGCTGGGGATCGAACCTGAGTCAGTGGTGCGCAAGGCAAGTGCCTACTCACCATGCTATCTCTCCTGCTCTCCGTGCTTAAGTTTGAATGAAGTACTGGGTTATGTACAGAAAGCTTTAAATCACCTGTCTTTTTCCCATTCAGCATTACATGATACTTTTCCATATAATTTTTAAAGACTTAATAA
>JAJIBD010038430.1:0-132667 GCA_021461705.1 Cryptotis parvus
ATTTTTTTTTTTTTATTAAACATTTTATTATACCACCGTGAGAATTACAAACGTTGTTCATGTTTAGAGGTTTCGGTCACATAGTGTTCCAGCACCCTCCCCTCCACCAGTGCCCATTTCCCACCACCAATGTCCCCACTTCCTCCCTCCCCATAGCCTGCCTAAATGGCAGGTTCTTTATCTCTTTTCTCTCTCCTCTCTCTCTTTCCTTCTCCTACACATTGTGGGTTGCACTACATACACTTAGAAGCCATCAGTGCATTTTTTTGCCTGTATTTAATGCTCAGTTCTATGTTGGTATCAGCCCTTTCGACATTTATTCACACATGTTCCCTTCTCTGTCTTACCTAACCTCTGACTCCCACACGCTTATGGTAATTTCCACTTTTGGTAAGACCACCTGATATATTTATGTCATGCAAATAAATGCAGTCATTCTATATCTCTCTCCTTCCTTCTGACTAATTTCACTCAACATGATCCTTTCCATGTCCACCCATTTATAGGCAAATTTCATAACTTCATTTTTCCTAACAGCTGCATAGTATTCCATTGTGTAGATGTACCACAGTTTCTTTATCCAGTCATCAGTTCTCGGGCATACTGGTTGTTTCCAGGTTCTGGCTATTGTGAATAGTGCTGCTAGGAAAATAAAAGTGTGGATTGTGTTTCCGCTGTGTGTTTTGGCTTCCCAGGGTATATTCCCAGGAGTGGTATGGCTGGGTCAAAAGGGAGCTCAATTTCTAGTCTTTGGAGGAATGTCCATATTGTTTTCCAGAAAGGTTGTACAAGCCGACATTCCCACCAACAATGTATGAGAGTCCCCTTTTCCCCACATCCACGCCAGCACTTGTTGCTTTTACCCTTTTGGATATGGGCCAGTCTCTGTGGTGTGAGGTGATATCTCATTGTTGTTTTGATTTGCATCTCTCTGATGATTAGTGATGATGAGCATTTTTTCATATGCCTTTTGGCCATTCGAATTTCTTCCTTGTCAAAGTTTCTGTTCACTCTCTTCTCCCCCATTTTTAATGGGGTTGGCTGTTTTCTTCTTATATAGCTGTACCAGTGCCTGATATATCCTGGATATTAACCCCTTATCAGATGGGTATTGGGTGAATATTCTTTCCCATTCTGTGGACTTTGTCTTTCTATCTTGGTCACTGTTTCTTTCGAGGTGCAGAAGCTCTTTTTAGTTTCATGTAGTCCCATATGTTTATTTTTTCTTCTAGTTGCTTTGTTAATGGTGTTTCACCTTTTGAAGATGTCTTTAGCTTCAATGTCGTGGAGGGTTTTTCCTATATTTTCTTCAATGTACTTTATGGATTCAGGTCTGATATTGAGATCTTTAATCCATTTTGATCTGATTTTTGTGCAAGGTGTTAGACACAGGTCCAAATTCATTTTTTTTACATGTAGCTGTCCAGTTTTCCCAGCACCACTTGTTGAAGAGGCTTTCCCTTACCCAGTTTGGACCTTTTGCACCTTTATCAAAGATTAACTGATCATGTCTTTGAGGGTGGGTGTCAGGATACTCAACTCTATTCCATAGATCCACAGGTCTGTTTTTATTCCAGTACCACGCTGTTTTAATTACTGCTGCTTTGTAGTACAGTTTGAGGTTGGGAAAGGTGATGCCTCCCATCTTTCTTTTTCCCAAGGATTGCTTTAGCTATCCGTGGGGGGTTATTATTCCATACGAATTTCAGGAGTTTGGTCAATTTCTTTAAAGAATGTCATGGGTATCCTTATAGGGACCGCATTGAATCTGTAAAAGCTCTAGGGAGTATTACCATCTTGACAATGTTAATTCTCCCCATCCATGAGCAGGGAATGTGTTTCCATTTTCATGTCCTTCTTTATTTCTTGAAGCAGTGTCTTGTAGTTCTCTTTGTATAGGTCCTTACACACTTGGTTGCTTGATTCCTAGGTATTTGATTTTCTGTGGTACAACTCAGAATGGAATCGATTTCTTAATATCCCTTTCTTCTCTTCATTATTTGTATATAGGAAAGCCACCGACTTTTGGGTATTGATTTTGTACCCTGCCACTCTACTATACATATCTATTGTTCTAAGAGTTTTTGCGGAGTAGAGTCTAGGGCAAAAAAAACCAGTATTTGATATGCCAAAACCAGTAATATGTTATAGACCTCATTCCCAATAGAGGTCTTGGGGAAGGATTGTCTGATGTTCTAATTGGTTCCTGGAGAAAGCATTATGATGTTCTTCCGGCTACACTAGCATGCAACAGGTATACAGCTGTTACTTGGTGCCCTTCCAGCTAAACCAATGAACAACTGGAAGACAAGTGATACAAGTGAATCCTCCCCATTGCACTTCCTAACACTCCGTGAACTGACACAAAGAACACAAGTATTTCACAGAGGATGTT
Source organism: Cryptotis parvus (assembly GCA_021461705.1). Lineage (NCBI taxonomy): Eukaryota > Metazoa > Chordata > Mammalia > Eulipotyphla > Soricidae > Cryptotis > Cryptotis parvus. Next base: position 2,396 of record JAJIBD010038430.1, read on the forward strand.
TATGTAACATTGCCCATCTTCTAGGTCCACCGCTTCTGCTCTCTAGACTCAGCAGCTGCCAAGAAGTGTTTCCCCACCTCCTACTGAGCACCCTAGTTCCAAGCTTTCTATTTCCCTGCCAGTGTTGGGGCTAGTGTCCCCAGATATACCTTGTTGGGTCTAGAGCTGTTTGATAATGCTCTGCTCGATCCTCCTCCTGGTTATGGTTTGCTGAAGTGCCTCTGCCAGAGACCAGAGAGCATAAACCCGCCTTTGCATTTGGGACTTGATATTTGTCCAGAACTTGGGTCTAGAGAAGACTGGCAGCTATGCCCCCTTGTCCTGACCCTTCGCCCTGGTTTCATATATAGAGTAAGATGCATGCATGCATGACTCATAGGTAAACCACGGTAAGCCAAGACAGCAGGTTCAGCCGGCCCTGGAAGGCCTTCTCAAGCTTTTCTTCTAAAACTCTGACCACTTCTTACTACGAAGCTCAGGTGGGTTCTTTAGGCCGGTGGTTCTCCATTCCTTGATCTTGACAGGAAATGGTTTGACAGCTGCTGAGCAAACAGATAGGGAGCCTGCTTGGCTAACTCTCCTGTTTTGAGATGGAAGGTGGGAATGCGTGGTCTGTGTTTTAGAAGCAGCACGTTTGCCTGTTCCATAACCTGATACTTGCAGGCAGGCGCCTCTGCCACTGCCCCAAGCCTGGTGAGGGGGACATCGAGAGCCAGGATCTCTGTTTACATCTCCTCCGGTGGAGCCCTTACTCTCCCCGACCTCACCTCCGTGGTCCTGTCTGCCGTCACAGAAACATCGGCCCCATCACTAATTAGGGGGACCTCCTTCAGCTTGTGCTTGCATTTTAATGAAATTTTATACTGAGACTCATTTGGTAGCAAGTCTGCCCCAAGAAAACACAGCTGGAGTCATTTACACTGTGCAGTGCCCTCTTTGCTAGTGTCGTGGACTCTGGAAACCATATATTAAACTTTGGGACTACTGTGTGAAAGGCAAGTGCCCAACCCACTGTACTATCTCTGCGGCCCCAACCCAGATGCTCTGGTCAGAAGTATAGGCCCCTTTGTAATCCTATGAGGTGTCTAACATGGTGCCTTTAAATCCAGGCACAGTGGCCTAATCATTCCCTGCATCCCCACTTCTAAATGCATCCCCAATTCTAAATGAATGCAAAAGTGAATCTCAAACATGACTTCATGTCTAAGAGAGATTGTGATGTAAGATCACTCATCTGCGACCTAGTTGTTACTGTTCTTAGTTCCCAGCCTTTTTATTTTAGACCTGCTGACATGAGATTACAACCAAAGCAGAAATCAAACGCACAAAGAGAAGAATAGGAGTAAATGCGAAAGAAGAATCTGAAGAAAAAGGTACCTGGAATAGAAGTCCAATGTTGCTGTGGGATTCTCACAGAGGCATGAAAGTTTACTGTAGGCTGGAAAGGCAGAGACCCTGATCACACACAGAATTTGTGGTGGCCTCTAGGTCTCAAAAGACATTGACTTTAGCATTTGCTAAGGATGATTCCCAGGTGACTATTTCTTAGAGCTTCCTCTTTGCAAAAATGAAGCTAGCATGTGTACCATGTGAAAATGAAGTGAGAAAACGCATGTACACACCTTTCTGCTGCAGGCACTCTGGGAGCCTTGTGAGTGTGTTGCCATTTGGTGACTCTCCAGCACTTAGCTCTTGGAGCAGGGCTAAGGGCAGGACTGAAGATCGCACCGGCGTGTCCCATCCACCCTAAATTGCTGTCCAGGATCACAACTGTGCAAGCCTCATGTCTGCAAGAGGACCTCAGATGTGCCAGGTAAATTATACAGGTTTGTCTTTCCTGATCAGTTCTCAGAACTCTACTTTGCTCTTCTGAGTCTTTCAATGTGGCAAACTTTTAAAAACTGGCATGACTTTTACCTCTAGGAACATAATAGCAATGTCTGGGAACATTTTTAGTATTTGATATTAACCCACATGTTTTAGGCTTCATTAGTGAATTGTCCCTTTACCTTTCCCAGAAGTTTACAGCGCCTTGAGAGCATCCCTATTCCCCAAGTTTATCTTTGACCATTCCTCTGTGCTTTACTACTCATTCCATTGGCTATAAATCCCCCAAGTCAGGATTGGTTATTTATGAAGTCAAACCTTCTGGTGACTCTGGAGGCTGCATCTGTAGTGAATTTTTGCTTTTCTCTCCCCATATAACGTTTTCACATTTTACTATAGAACAATGTTCTTTGGTTTTGTTTAAACACAGACAGTAATACTATGCTCCTAATATTTGGGAGTTAATTGACTCTGTAATATATCTACTCCTAGGCATCCATTGTAATATATCTACTCCTGGGCATACTTGACTCAGGCCTCAGTCTCTGTAGTTCCTACACCCAGGTGGACCGAGCAATCCCTGGATGGATCTGGGGCAAGCAGTAAAGCTGCCCTGGTTTTCATTTGGGACAGTATAGAAATCATAAAGCAAGTCCTTAGTACAAGCCATAATGACCTAAGAGAGAGGACCCCGTGGGGGTAGGAGAAGCTAAGGTGGTCTGAGGATTTAGTCTGGGATTTATGGTAAAAGCCCAGCTGGTTTTTAACTTGGCACTGGAGGCCAGAGAACTAAAGTATTGGGATCTTTATATACTTACTGTGTTTATCTAAACAACTGAAAATATTAGTGAGAAGTAAACTTGATTAATATGCACTAGTAGCTAGGGAAAGAGAAAAATAATATAGATGGAGCGACCCCTGGACAGATTTCTCAGTGTAGCCTCTAGTCAGTGTCTCCTTGAGTCAATCCCCCAAAAGAATCAACACCTTACCTCTATAAATGATCTGTCATGCCTACGTGCAGTCCTATACCTCCACCCCTCAGAGTTCCTATAATAAAGTTGTCTGGTACTAGATAACCTGGCCATTGACCATCAGTCACGGTCCCTATCTCGCAGTCACCTCGTTCCTCTGCCTGGGAGGTGGTGCTCTGCCACTGATGCATTGGACCAGGGAGCCCCCTGACACACCACGCACCCTACTTTCTTGGGTGGGGTGTGAGTGGATATGGTATTGGCATCTTGTGGCAGAATCCAGGGATGCCACTAAGCATAGTCTGAAACCAGTATATACTTCCCATGGAGAATTAGCCAGTCCAAGTGTTTATAGTGCCATGGATGATAGAAACCCCATTCTACTTTTTTTTTTTTTTTTTTTTGCTTTTTGGGCCACACCCGGCGGTGCTCAGGGGTTACTCCTGGCTCTGCACTCAGGAATTACTCCTGGCGGTGCTCGGGGACCATATGGGATGCCGGGATTGAACCCGGGCCGGCACAGGCCGGCCGCATGCAAGGCAAACGCCCTGCCGCTGGGCTATCGCCTCCGGCCCCCATTCTACTTCTTAAGCTGTGTCTTTATACCTTTCGCACATTCAAGTTTGGCTGGTGAATCCAAAGCGATACTTAACAGAAGATAGGAGAAATCAGTTTGACTTTACTTAGTTTGTATAGTATGTCTTTAAACAAACTTATTAAAGACACCTCTGTTAAAATCTGTGGGGTTCTTCTAGCCTCCGATTTGACCTTTAATGGAAATATTTTTGTCTCCTCCCACTGGTAATTGGTTTTGATTTTTCTTGGAGAAACTCAGCATTCTTCACTCACTGTCAATGAGCTCATGTAGGGCTGTCTTCAGGTGTGGGAATGGGACCAGTGTACTGCCTGCACGTTGACAATGATGAATACAGACCAGCTAAAACAAGGAAAGCTGCAGTTCCGGAACTTGGCACATTATGGGCAGAGACTGGCATTCCTCTGGCTGTGCAGATAGGATACCTGCTCCAGGACGCAGGAAGGCACCTTGGCATGATGACAGGGTGAGATACGGGGATGGTGTGGCCTGCAGGAAAAACTGACCATGGAAATAGAGAGAAAATGAGCTCCAATAATATCTATCATTTACATCTTGAATTGAAACAGCCTGCACTATTCAGACTGCATTTATTTGAGCCAACAACTCTGCCCCTTGAGTTTTCAAAAGCATAGCACTATTTTATTTTACTTTTTTTGGAAGACATGAATTTGAATCTTTATTCTCTTAGCTTTTTTACTCATCTGTAGATTACACTTGTTAATCTATCTTATTTGTCTTACCTGTTTTAGAAGATGATCCATACATAGCCTAATATCTGCATAGAGCATTTGCCCTACGCTCACAAGACATTGATCTTTTATACCTGGATACTGGTCTCTAAGAGGATATTCCAGCTTCACCACCCCAATCATCCCTGCATCTTTTTTTTAATTTTTTTTTTTTGGGTCACACCGGCGACGCTCAGGAGCTACTCCTGCCTCTGCACTCAGGAATTACTCCTGGCGGTGCTGGGGGACCATATGGGATGCCGGGGATCGAACCCAGGCCGGCACAGGCCGCCCGTGGTAAGGCAAACGCCCCACCCACTGGGCTATCGCTCCGGCCCATCCCCTCCATCTCTTATGAATAGGAAGTGTTCACAACTATATTGATATATTACCATATCAAGCACCAAAACTCAGCATCTATGAAGCCTAAACTATGTTTTGAGGAGTTGATTAACAGCATAGCACTGTTTTAATTTGTTCTTATTTATAGAAGAATCTAGATTAAGACAAATCAGAATGTTAAATGCTACCACCTTGGGAAAAGAAATAGCCATCAAAGTACATCTAAAACCCAAGTGTACAAGGACTCATAACTTTAGACACATTTCATCTGTGCTCATCTGAAACCAAAATTTCATTTCACTTGATCACTTGAATCCCGTTATTCATCGATTTGCTGAGGGGCACCAGTAACATTTCCATTGGACCTATCACGTGCCAATGTAGCCCAATGGCATCTGGTTGATTCAGGAATATGAAGAACCTCAAACCGTTCCTTCAGGGTCTTTACAAGGAAGTCTGACCATCTTGTAGGTGGGCGGCCACGTGATCTTTTGACATCCCGTGGGATCCAGTCGGTAATGGCTCTAGTCCAGCGGTTGTCTCCAAATCACATTACATGTCCAGCCCACCTGATTTTTGATGCCTTGGCAAACGAGACAGCATCCCTGATTCTGGAATAGCGACGGAGGTCAGAACTCCGGATTCCTTCTCTCACTTGAGTGGAGGCGTGATATTCCAAGCATAGCTCTTTCAATTCGTCTCTGGGAGACCCGAATAGCATTCTCATCCTGCTTTCATAGGGCCCAGGTCTCTGAAGCATATGTTAATGCAGAGAGAACGGTGGAGTCAAAGAGATGTGCCCAGAGCCAGAGGTTCTTTGTCCTTTTAGCTATTTCTTCGATGCCTTTGAAGGCATTCCATGCTGTCTCTCTTCCTCCCTGCGCAGCTCAGGTTTTAGGTCGTTCAGCATGTTGATTTCTCGACCTAGGTACACATAACTGCTGCATTCAGAGATGTTTGTTCCATTGAGAGTGAATGGGGCCTCTGGAACTAGTTCATTCTTCATGAACATAGTTTTCTTTTAGATTCAGCTGTAGACCTACCTTTCCACATTCTCGGTCAAAGTCACCCAGCATTTGTACCGCTTGGCTAATGTTTGGTGTCATTAGAACAATGTCATCAGCGAAGCGGAGGTGGTGTAGTTGCCGACCATCTATCTTCACTCCCATTCCTTCCCATTCTAATTGCTGCATGATGTTCTCGAGGGTGGCGCTGAAGAGTTTTGGTGAAATAGTATCACCCTGTTGAACACCTCTTTTCACATCAATGATCACTTCTTTGTAGAATGGTGAGATCCTGGTGGTGAATCCGTAATACAGCTCACGAAGGATCTTGATGTATTGGGTTTGAACACCCTGTTTGGCTAGGGCTTCGATGACTGCTTCAGTCTCCACAGAACCAAAGGCTTTCTGTAAATCAATGAACGTGAGACAGAGCGGCATCTTGTATTCCCTACAAACCTCAATGAGCTTGGTTACCGTGTGGATATGGTCGATTGTGCTGAATCCTTTCCGGAAGCCTGCTTGCTGGCATGGTTGTCCTTCATCTAGTGTTCTGCTAATCCTGTTCAGAATGACTCGTGTAAACATTTTGTAGATGACAGACAACAGGCAGATGGGACAATAGTTGCTGATGTCGTGAATGTCTCCCTTCTTGAACAGTAGAACTGTCCTGCTGGTTTTCCATTGGGAGGGCACCTTGCATTCGGACAGGTAGCGTGTGAAGAGCCGAGCTAGTGTATTGATGAGTACCGAAGGCAGATTTTTCAGGTGTTCGGGTCTGACTTTGTCTGGGCCTGATGCTGTTCCCTTCTTTACCGACGAGATGGCATGTCGGATTTCAGAAGGGAGAACGTTGGGAATGACATATCCATCCTGTGGAATTTGGTATGTGGGCAGGTGGATGTGGCTATCAAAGAGATTTGAGTAGAAGTCCTGGATAATCTTCTCCATTGCCTTTCTGGAAGATGTGATAGATCCATCAGGGCGCTGGAGGGCAGTCATCTTGGTCTTATAGTTGGCAAAGGACAGGCGGGCAGTGCGAATGCTTTTCCCCGGCTTCTGCTGCATCTTCCAGTATTTCTGCTCTTCTATCTTTGAGGTCTTCTTTTATCGCTTCTCTGCACTGCTTAGCAAGCTTGGACGTTAGCATTTGGTCTCCTGAGGCTCGCGCCTTGCCACGTTGGCGAATGAGCCTCGAGAGTTTCTGAAGACAGGCGCCCTTTTGTGTCTTTCTCTCTCTCGGCATTCTTCGCACAATCATGGAGGTGCTGAACCAGTCGGTTGTATTCTTCATCGATGTCATCAATGATGGTATCTTCCCATGTTGCTGCAATGGTGCCAAAGAGTTCCCAGTTGGTGGTCGCTTCTGGGAGTTCTCTTCTTAAACTTTGCAGCCTTTTCTCACAGTTGCGGGAAGTAGAATTTTGCACGAAGGAGATGGTGGTCCCATCCTGTTTGGGGGACGACAGCTACATCGGTCAGACAAAACTGTCGATTGAAGATGATGTGGTCAATTTCATTGTGGAACTGTCCGCCAGGAGATTCCCATGTCCAACGCTTCGCTTCAGCTTTCTGGAACTGTGAGTTCCCATGAATGGTCTTGGTGGACATGATGAACTCCAGGTAGTCTCTCACCCTGTTCGTTCCATTCTAGGCCATGGGTCCCGATGTGGAGTTCTTCAGCCGATCTTCTTGGTCCTATCTTGGCATTAAAATCACAGACTATGATCTTGTAGAAGGTGTGATCTTTTTTATAGAACTCCTCCAATTCCATGTAGAATTTCTCAATTTCATCTTCTTTGTATGTGGATGTTGGTGCGTAGACAATGAAGATAGAAATTGCTGGCAGTGGGCCACATCTCTTCAAGTGTAATCGCCCTATTCGGGTTTGTTAGGCATTCAAATGAATCAATGTTTACGGCCATGTTCGTGTTGACAAGGACACCAACGCCACCGATGCCTCTTTTCGCCGCATGTTCCAAGGGAACAATTCTTCTCTGGTGTCAAATACAGCATGATGCAACTGACGCCTCCTCGTCTCAGTCAGACCAATGATATCGTACTTGATCTTTTTTTGCTTGCAGCATCAGATCCTCAATATATGCTTCTGATGCCAGTGTACGGGATTGAAAGTACAAACAGTCATTTTAGTCCTTCTTCGCTTTGGCAGCCTAGGATGGCCATGAAATTTTGTCAGGTACTGCTTGTTTGCCTTTCTTACTGCTGCCATATTAAGGGCTCCTTTGGGGTCAAGAAAATAAACATTTCTGTTACTGGATTTGGCATATCGAACACGTATTGGACAGCTTGCCAGGCTCTGCCATGCGGGCGCTATATTCTCATTACTTTGTGGGACTCTCTCAGAGGGGTGACCAAAATTTATAAATTTCACTACCCCCCAAATTAAAACCACATCTGAACCATTTGCCTTGGGAGTGGTAATAGAAGTGGACTTTCTGGACAAGTGACAGACATATCCACACTTCCTAAGAAGGAGAGGTTCGGGCATTTAATCTACCAGAACGATTATTTCTATCAGATCTGAGCTTAGATTAGCTGCAAAGATAGTGAGTAACTTGTACTGTTAAGAACAGCAGTGGAAGTGATGATACAATTTCTGGCTCTGGTGTCCATTTAATGTCTAGTTCCCAACAGTGACCAGAAAAAGGAATACTCTAAGAGGTTCCTGTAACATGAATTTGGACCATGGTCCAGCAGTTTATTTTCCCTTCTTCCTGCCTCTTTTTTAAAGATTGTCTTTCTGGTCTTTAGTTTGATTCTCGTACTATGATTTTCTTTCATTCTTTCAATGCCTTTTGATATCCTTTCAATGAATTATTTTCTTCTTATATTAATTGGTCCTTTCCTGTTGCTAAAACCTCAAAAGTTACTCATCAGAGGTGATGTGTATGCTTCTTGTACCAGCAGTGATTACTTTGAACACTATAACTCTGACTTCAGAGATGCTATTTGTCATTGCTCAGTGATTTTGTGGCATGAAGAGATTATACTTGTCTTTCTCAAATAGCAGGATGAGGTGAATGTGCCAGGCTGGCAGTCAGTTTGTTCTTCCGGGTCATTCAAGATCATACTGAGCTTCCACTTGACTTCTCTCTAACTCTTAGGATGCTGCCCTTAAAGATGAAGTATGAACTGCCTCCTTGTCAGCATCCAGTTAGCAAGGAAGAAAGAGAATGTGATAGATTATGGTTGGAGACTCAAGATGGGAGTATCTTGTGTCATTTCTTATGTGCGCACTAACTGCAACAGCAGTGAGATGATCTTTAAGGGAATATCCTTATTGGTCATAAAATAACATGACTATTTTAGTGAAGCTGAATCTTTTTCACTTAAAGGAATTTATATGTAAGAGGAAAAGGAAGAATATGTATTTAAGAGAGAGCACAGGCTTCTTAAGAGGAGAAAAGCAGAAAAGAGAGAGAAATGTGTTTGAGAGAGAACTCGGGCTTGGGAAAATATAATGCAAAAGTATTTAAATATTTGTAAGGACTATATAATAAAATACAATAATAAAATGGTGTAATAGTTCATAATCTTATAATTTGGAAGGCGCCAAATTATTAAAATTTGAAGCATAGTGGTTGTAGGTAGGTGGTAAACTTATTTTTTCTAATTATATAGACCAATGCTTCCCAGCTGGGACCCTTATGGTCTCACATAGGCTTCCAGGATATTCCAAGGGGAACACAGGTCACATAAATGGAGGGCCATCCATGACATGAGACTAGGGGATTAACGTAGGATGGGCAGGAAGGATGGCTGGTGGACCAGAGAGATTGTGCAGTGGGGAAGATGCTTGTCATTTTTAAATTTTTAAATCAAGATTCTGTGTTTTACAATACTACCAATAATGTTTTTTCATAATTCCAACAGCCACCCATCATCATTGTGACCTCCCCCTTCCCACAAGGTCCCCTTTCACAACCCCTTCCCCCAACTAAATTTTGTGAATCAGTGTCTTGCATGTGGGTGGCCTAGGTTTGATCCCTGATACCACTTACGGTTCCCTGAGCACCATCAGAATTTATTCCTGAACACAGAGTCAGGACTATTCCCTGAGTACTGTAGGGTATGGTCCAAACCCACCACTCTACCCCACCCCCACCTCCACCCCCACCGAAAAAAGGGAAACATGGTCAGAACAGTCAGAAAACATGGTCAAAAAATGGTTGAGAAACATGAATATAAGTTATTCAATCATTCAATTTTCCAATTTATATATGAGATAAAGGCATGCAATATGATATAGTTATAATACATAATGTGATGAATATATATGACAATTCAATTTTTTCCTAGCAGTAGGGAGATCTGAGTTGTAGCCTAAATTTTCTTTTCTTTTGGTCTGTTTTCTTTATTTGTAAAATGGGAATTATAACAACTGTCTAATAAGATTGTTCCAAGGACTTGGAAAGGTGAGTCACATACTCTGAATATCCCTGATTCGTTATGTCCCTCTGGTTACTCTTTGGTCACACCTGGCGATCCTCAGGGGTTACTTCTGACTCAGGATGCAGGAATTACTCCTAGTGGTGCTCAGGGGACCTTATGGGATGCTGGAGATCAAACTCAGGTCACCCATGTGTAAGAAAAATGCTTTCCTGCTATACTGTCTCTCTGGCCCCTCTTGATGTTTTCTCATATGCAGAAAGTTTGAGTGTCAACAGAGAATGAAAAATTAAATTTGATTTTAGTGCTGGGAATTTAATCTTGGGAACTTAATCTCTGAGGTCTTGAGAGCATCTGTAAGGACAGTAGCCCATCTGTGGCTCCTGTAACAACCTTGAAATGGGATTTATTTGAGGTCTTTTTATATATATATATATATATATATATATATATATATAAAATACAATAATTTATATATGCTGTATATCACATATATAGTATATAACATACAATATACATATAGATACATACATACATAAGTATATATATCTATATCTGTATCTATATATGTTTTGGAGCCACATCCGTGATGTTCGGTGGTTACTCCTGACTCTGTGCTCAGGTACCACTTTTGGCAGTGCTTGGGTACCATATGGGAATTCAAGGATTGAAGATTCAATCATGGGTTGAATCTTGACCCATCTTGACCCACCTTGTATATGGGTCAGCCATGTACAAGGCAAGTGCCTTACCCACCCTACTACCTCTCTATTCCATAACATTTTTAATATTTTATGCTATAGGTTCTCTTGTAGGAAATGTTTGTTGTACCACTCACTGTAACAATTCTGGAGTACTTATTTAATCTTTCTAAATATGCTTTTCCATTTGGATGGATTGTGAATTATTCTTCAGAAGAATTGCTACGAACATGAATTGGGTTCATGTAAATGAAGAAGTACTCAGTGAAGTGCAAACCAAGAGACCGAAATATCGGTCATTCTGTTTTTATTAAATATGTGAGCAAAGTAGATTTATGTTTGGTGCTTTCTTTAAAAGCAAATTTGCCATAAAAAGTGACACGGAAACAGGGTCTTTCTTCTTCAACTAGAATTATAGACCTTTGTGATACAACAGTGAGTTGCCCTTGGAGGCCTTTATAACATTAGAGATAGAGGATTGAGTCTAGGACTTGAGATGGAATTGGAAGCCAGCACCATTTAAAAAGTTATTTATGGACTTTGTATTAATGATAATTCTCTCTTGCCTTTCTAAAATAACAGCCTGTTAATGAAATATGGCTCTCTGTGGTCTGAGGTCTTACAGAAAGAGTTTAAGATTTGAATCAGAGAAATACCCAGCCAGGGGACTACACAAATATAATGCCATAATGAATGTTGAGTAGGAAGAGTATGCAAGTTACAGAAGTAAAACACAGAATGCTGTGATGAGACTTCATGGATTCATCTATGGTTGCTCATCCCAAGACCACATTTTTAGTGATTCCCCTGAAACTTTACTCAAATCCCATATGAGATGTACAATAACTTAGAACAAAGCATTCTAGCCTTATTGATAAAACTCAACTTATTTATGTATTTATTTATGTTTATTTTTTGCTTTTTGGGTCATACCCAGCGATGCTCAGGGGGTTACTCCTGGATCTGCACCCCTGGTCGTGCTTGGGGGGACCATATGGGATGCTGGGGATTAAACCCAGATTGGCTGCATACAAAGCAAATGCCCTACCTGCTGGACTATTGCTTTGACCCAATAAAAACTCAGTTTAACTGGAAGCTTTGGGTAGTGCAACAGCAAAGGCTTGGAATGGGATTTTATTCATTTATTAAATAAAAAATTTACTTAGGAATGTCTTAGGTCTTTATTTTTTTCTATTTTAAAACTCTTATCTTTATTGATTAAAGCACTGTGATTTACAATACTATTAATGATGGTTTTACGAGTACGTGATTTCACACCGCATCCATCACCAAGGCACACATATCCCTCCCCCAAATTCCTAAAGGTCCCTCTATTTACCTCCACTCCCCCAGGTCTCTTGCCCTTTGTTCTTACCTTACTGTGTATCTTATTTATTTTTATTTATCTATCTATTTATCTATTTATTCACTCATTTATTTGTTTATTTATTTTTATTAAAGAGTCATAATTTACAAAGTTACTGATAGTTGAATTTTAGGCATACAATAATTCAACACTAACTTCTCTACCAGTGTCAACTTCCCTTCCCCAGTGTTCCCAGATTTCCTCCCCATCCCAGCCCCTACTCCACCCCACCTGTCAGTCAACTTGACAAGCATGTTACATAGTTTCAGTGGTTTCCACTTAGATCTCTTGTTTTCAGTTCCATTGATCTGTAACCCATTACTTCTTGTTCTCTTCTTCTGCTCTTGATATCTTTCCTCCTCTGTCTGTCTCCTCTTTAAACACTGGATTTAGGAGGTCCAGAGCAATAGCACAGTGGGAAGGATGTTTGCCTTGCACACAGCAGACCCAGGTTCAATCCCAGCATCCCATATGGTCCCCCAACCACCCCAGGAGTAATTCCTGAGTGTCGCCAGGTGTGACCCAATAAGTAAAAATAAATAAGTGAATAAACACTGGGTTTAAGGATGATCTAAGCATCTTCCTTTTACGACGACTCATTTGCTCAACCAGTATTCTATATTCCACAGATAATCACCCTGTGCTTGCCTTTCTCCTTCTGACTTACTTCACTCAACTCAATGTCTTCCAGTTCTAACCACGTCGCAACAAATCGCATGGTTTCATCATTCCTTGCAGCTGCAGAGTATGGAATGGGATTTTAATCCCAGCTCCGCCATTCACGAGCTGTGTCCTGGGGCAATCTTTAGAAATTCTCCCATTCAGTCTCATGCCTATAGAATAGAGGAAGCTGGCCTAGACTCATGCCATCACTCTCAGGCCCTTTGTTCTGTGCTTCTGTGGCTGCCTTTTCAGATCTCAGCAAGTCTGGTTTGTTTTGGACTCAGTGTGGCTAAATGCTTGCTTATTAACCTTGAATCCTTGATTCTGACATTGGGTTAAAAACAGCTCTGTGATAACACATTGTGCAAAAGGACAACAGTCGCAGAGGGAAGAAAACAAATTGTTTTCCTACAGGCAGTACATTCATAATCAGATCATATGTGAATGCCTAACTAACTGGAATGACAGGAAATGCAGTTCAACATATTGATTGAGAGTGACTGCAGATCAGAAGAGAGAAAATGCGCATTCCCTTGTATTCCTCACCCTTAGCTTGATCAGATTAAGGAATTTGGGTGATGGTAGAACTTCTCTTGGTTCTTGTTTATTTATGCCTAGTAATTAGCACAGTGCTTTGCCCATATTAGAATCTTAAACAAATATACTGCTAAATCCTACTCCGGACTTGTTACTTATTTACTATCATAGAGAAACAGCTGCCCATTTGTATCTCTTATTTATATTCTCATCATACCTCGTGCTTAGAATGTCCATAAAGAAGTCCTTGCCTCCTCCAAGGACTCTCCCAAATCTTGTTATTCCTCGGAATAACTTGATCTCAGTGAGTTGCATTTCTTTCCTTCCCCAATCATCTAAGCCAGAAACACAGGAATCCTCTTCAAATATTCTACTTTAACTATTCTACTTGGGGCCGGAGCGATAGCCCAGCGGGTAGGGCATTTGCCTTGCATGCAGCCGGCCTGTGCTGCATCCCATATGGTCCCCAAGCACCGCCCGGCATCCCATACGGTCCCCGAGCACGCACCGCCAGGAGTAATTCCTGAGTGCAGAGCCAGGAGAAAGCCCTGAGCATCGCTGGGTATGACCCAAAAAAAAAAAAAAAAAAAAAATTCTACTTGATCATATTCTACTTTCCCTTTGATTTTTCATATTTTGTTGGTCGATAAATTCTAATGCATCCACCCACTTTATTGCTCTTCTCATGTTCTTACATTATTTTGACAGTTTCTTAGCTCCCCTATTTCCATTAAGTATAATTTTCTAGCATAAAATGTGTGGGCTTTGTGTGTGGTCAGGGAATGGGGAAGGGGAGGGCCCACAGCTTCCCAAGGGGTGCTCAGGAAAGCTGGAAGGCTCTCTGCAGATCTCAGTCAATTTGGCCAGGGGCTGGAAGCAAGAGCCTGAAGATGTGGTGCTGCTCCAGTGTTGTGGGGATTGCCCAGACCACCTTTGTGGTGCTCAGAGGCCTCTAGGGCTATATTCTGTAGTGTTTGGGGACTGTATGTGGTACCAGAGATCGAACCACAGGCAAAGCATATTCATGAACTCCATTAGTTAAAACATTTTTTCTTATTTTTTTTTCTTTTTGAGTCACTCCTGGCAATGCTCAGGGGTTATTCGTGGCTCTCACTCAGGAATTACTCCTGGCAGTGCTGAGAGACGATGTGTGATGCTGGGGATCGAACCCAGGTCAGCTATGTGAAACGCAAAGGCCCTAGCTGCTGTGCTATCAGCAAAATGATCTGCTTCTGTTGTTTCCTTGATTATATTTTCCTCAATTAAAAAGTTCAAAATAGCTCTTTAGTATAAATGTATATATATACATACTTACATATACATACATGCATACATACATATATATGCATATACATACATATACATATATATAAATGTTGCCATTACAAGGTCTGCAATAGTATTGATATTTGTTTTGGTGTACAATTACTGCATGTCATAACCACCAAAATGTTAAAAATTCTCCATCATGGTCCCTGACTGCTGTCTTGCCTGCCCCCCCTTAGTATATAACTTTTTATAAGTAGGCTCTAATATAAGGTAGTAAATATTATATGTATACCATTTTGAAATCCTTTGGACTGCAAAAGAAAATCCAAATAATACTAGTCTAAATGAAAAGGACATCTTGGTCTGTGCAGTTGTGGGGATTGCAAGAATGATTTTGTAGTGCAGAGTATAGGACACAGACATAGTCATCGTGCCTTCTCTTTTATATCCAACTGTTAGCTTTAATTTCCTCGTTAAATCAGAGACTTAGCATGGCTTTTTTAGAATATAAGCAAATAGTGGGACCAAAGAGATGGGTACAGCAGATAAGGTGCTTGGCTTGCACGTTTTTGACTTGGGTTTGGTTCTTGGCATCTTGTATGTTCCCCTCAGCCCTGTAGGAGTGAGCACAGAGCCAGGAGTAAGCCCAGAGTACTGCTGGGTGTGCAGCCTCTCATCAAAAGAGAAGAATATAGGCAAATAGCAGAGGTAATGTTTCCAAGACGGCCACCAAATAGCTTCTATCCACATGTTCCTCTTAAAATGTGACATAGTCATCCCTTCTCTTGTATCTGAATGGATGTATAACAAAGTGATGCTACATGACTTTTGAGCGTGTGTCATGATGGGTGGTAGAGCTCCTGCCTTTTCCTCATGAGATTCTCACTCTTGGAACCCAGAATACACGGTAAGAGGAAGCCAGACAAGCCATCAGGGGAGCTCCATCTTTGGTCCTGCTAATGTCAGGCTCTAGACATATGAGTGAATCAGGTGACTGCAGCCCATTCACTGAATCACTTCCAGTTTTTAAGGCCTCCCAAGCTGCTCACCCCTCTCTCCCCTAGCCCCC
Source organism: Cryptotis parvus (assembly GCA_021461705.1). NCBI lineage: Eukaryota > Metazoa > Chordata > Mammalia > Eulipotyphla > Soricidae > Cryptotis > Cryptotis parvus. The sequence continues at coordinate 17,881 of JAJIBD010038430.1, forward strand.
CCAGTATGGAACAGCAACATCCTGACCTTGCCGGAGAGATAATAAATAAGATAATGATCTCTGATATTTTGAGGGAATTTGTTAAGCTTAGCAATAAGAATCTATAGAAAGGTGTGAAATAATCTCTTGGGCTCCCCTGGTCTTGCATGAATGAGACATGTGTTTTCTGACTCTGGGTCATAAGAGGATATTTGAAAACATTTCAAAGGAGTGTTTGTAGTGAGCATCTAGAACATCTCTATTTTATACCTGACTGTGCTTGGACTAGATGATGTTTCTCATGCCTCACTATTAGATTCTAGAGCCGTTAGTCATAAGCTATCTGAAATGAAGGGCACGGTGCTTACTTTTTCCTTGAAGTATTAGCTATCTGGTGAGTAGTTGTTAGTACACTTAATGAGGGTATTAGACATGATTACTCACTTTTTCTCCCCCCCCCAGCGCACCTCCCCCCACACACCCGTGGAGTTCCTCTAGTACTTTGGAGATGAATGAATCATAGGACAGCCTTGGTTTGGGCCACATCTGGTGATGCTCAGGTTCTGTTCCTGGCTCTGTACACAGGAGTGACCCCTGTCAGTTCTTAGGAGATCATATATGGTGCCTGGCATCAAACCTGGGCTGGTTACATGTAAGACAAGCATCTTAATTCCCAAGCAAGTAATCACTGAACTATTCCTTTGGTCTTTTTTAACTTCTTTCTCCTTTAAGTTGTTTCTCCATAGATGGATGATGGATGCCTTGATAGCTGCCTTGATCTCCAACAATCCTATCACTATCACTATCTTCCCGTTGATCATCTATTTGCTAGAGCGGGCACCAGTAATATCTCCATATGTCCTGTCTCATGCTAGTAGAACCCAAAGGCATCTGCTTGCTCCAGGAACATAAAGAGCCTCAAGCCATTATATTAGGTTATGGGAATGACCTAATATAAATGTTACTGGTATTTGGCATATCAAATATAACACGAGCAGCTTGCCAGGCTTGCCATGCGGGGTGGCATACTCTTGTAGTCACCTCTAGATAAAAGCAATTATTGATGACCACACGGCCGCTAGTGGCTACGCAAGCCAGGCTGTGATAGTCTGGTCTGCTGTGTGGAGTTGTGACGAGAAAGAAGCCCGGATGTGGAAAACGGCAGCCCCCATGGAATTGGGGTGTGTGTGTGTGGGGTCGTCTGGCTTGTTGTGAGGCTCTGCTGGGGTGGCAGGCCAGGTCTAGAACCTGCCATGCCTCCCGGGGCGCCTCATGAGTGGCTGGGCACAGGGAGAGCAAGTAGCAGCTCTGCCCCATGTCTGAGAGTCTCTGGTTCAGCATACCTGGGCCGGATTGAAAAAAAAAAAACTGCTGCAGGGTGGGTGTCGATGATCCAGGCTGTGATAGTCTGGTCTGCTGGGTGGAGTTGTGACGAGAAAGAAGTCCGGATGTGGAAAACGGCAGCCCCCATGGAGTCGGGGGGGTTGTCTGGCTTGTTGTGAGGCTCTGCTGGGGTGGCAGGCCAGGTCTAGAACCTGCCATGCCTCCCGGGCGCCTCATGAGTGGCTGAGCACAGGGAGAGCAAGTAGCAGCTCTGCCCCATGTCTGAGAGTCTCTGGTTCAGCATACCTGGGCTGGATTGAAAAAAAACTGCTGCAGGGTGGGTGTCGATGATCCGGGCTGTGATAGTCTGGTCTGCTGGGTGGAGTTGTGATGAGAAAGTAGTCCGGATGTGGAAAACGGCAGCCCCCATGGGGCTCCAACAATCCTAGCAGAAAATATCCACTTCTCTCACTCTTCTCTAAAAAGTCCCCAAAAAGCTGTGATCAGTTCTGATTGTCCAGACTCATCTTTACAACTATGATGAATCAGTCGTCTTAAACTTGATAAATCAGGAAAATAAAAATATTATTAGAAGGAAAAATAACTGCCGTGCCTGCAAAAAGAAAAAAAGGTTGACATTATTATTTATTGTTATCTAAGCAGTCTTCTTTCCGAAGTGGCATCTCTTCAGTCTAGTCTTCACTCTTGGTGCTAAAAAGTTTCTGAAACGCTTTCTGAAACATTTTGCCTTCTTAGCATCCTGGGGACAGAGACTGTGCCTTGTTTATTATATGAGTTAGAGTAATGCTAGTTGCTCTATTTACCCATATTTCAGTGATCAAAGCTTCAGAGCATTTTGCTTCTCAATTATATGATAGGCCAAAGCAGCTGCTCTGGGCTGATGGGTAGTTTTCGCCCTGCACATGGCAAATCAGATCTTGGACTCCTGTTGAGTGACTTTTCCAAGGCCCTATGATTTAGAAACCTCTTCTTTCTGACCAGTGGGTGAGCAAGGAGAGGGGAGGGAAGGGGGAGGGAAGTCACACATTGGATTCTCTGCTTACCTTCCACTGTTGAGAGATGGTCACATGGCCCCATCTAAATGCAAGGGGACTAGGAGTCACAGACACTGTTTGGGAAGCCCACTTTTTTTCTAACTATGTGAAGGATTGACACAAAATTTCTTGATCAGTTCGCTACTCCAGAATTAAGTATTTCTATATTCAACTCCTCCATCCCTCTGCTTTTATCAGTATATTATTCTCTTCGAACAATCTCTATAAAAAATATGGTTTGATTTATTTTTGTTCTCACAGCCCACTCCTGAGTTCTGAAGAAATGCCTTCTTTGAGTTACCCAATTATTCTTCTGGGAAAGGGACATTTTGGGGAACTTTCCACCTCTTTGTTTAATGTCTCCCTTAGGATTTTTTTTTTTCTTCTTAGACAGGGTTGTCCCATACAACCATATGGTCTTTCTCATACATGATCATCACATCTGGAATTATGTTGCTTCTTATTTTTAAATTTTTTAAAAAAATTAAATCACCATGAGATAGTTACAAAGGTGTCCATGATTGGGTTTAGTCATACAATGTTCCAATGCCTGTGCCTCTCACCAGTGTACGTTGTGCTGTTTCTTATGTAATGAGAAAACTGTTTTAGAGAATCACCTTTATCTTTTTCTGTTAGGTAGCGTATATGGCCTGCGGTTACCGTCACAGTGTGCTTCTGATGTACTTGATTCTGTACTTTATGAACCAGTACAGGAGAGTCATCTGATACTGTGAGGAAGCCTCTATCCACAGCTCCTTTCAGGGCCCTGGAAAGCTTTATTTCCAGTAGTAGTTCTGGCAAGTCCTGCATCCAGATTGCAGGTGAAGCCCCCCAGTTTAGTCATCAAAGCTTTCTGCTTTGTATTTATTGCTGGTGACCTCCATCAGCCTTCATAAATCTTATTCATGCAAGATCTGTCAAGAAATCAGTGGGCCATCAGCACAACATGCGAGAGCAGGATTTCTCAGGCCAGCCTTCACACCATAGTTTGGGAGATCATGGGCATAAGCTGTAAAACTGTCATTTATCTCTACAGGCAGAAGCAATCTGACAAGTGATGTCTCTGTTGGCTACATGGGCTGTCATCCTGTATCTTGGCGTGTTGTATTTATTTTTATCCTGGATTACCAAATGTTTCCAAGCATAGTAATCAGTTTTACCCTCTTGTCATCTTCTAAATGTCACTGGTTGTCTCTTAAGTAGATATTATTCTTTTTTTTTTTGCTTTTTGGGCCACTCTTGGAAATTTTCAGGGGTTACTCATGGCTCTTGACTCAGGAATTACTCCTGGTGGTGCACAGGGGATCATATGGGATGCTGGGAATCGAACCCAGGTTGGCTGCAAGTAAGACAAACGCCCTATCCACTGTGCTATTGCTCCGGTCCCTATCTTATTCCTGAAAACTTTTATAAACCCCATCCTTCTGAATAGCTTATCACAGATCTATTATTATTATTATTATTATTATTATTATTATCATCATCATCATCATCATTATTTTGTTTTATTGTTATTATAATTGTAAAATGTATTATTGTTATTATTCATATTTTTGCAGGAGGTGGGTGAAGTTGGGTTAAACTCCTGCTCTGCACCCAGGGATCACTTTTGGCCATGGTGCTTGGGGGACCATATGCAATATCAGGAATTGAATGGGGGTTGGCTGCACGCAGGGCAAGTGCATTAGCCCTTGTATTAACCCTTGTATAACCCTTAACCCTTTGACCTATTTTTGGCTAAATTATATTTTTATGGAGATTTTTTCTATGTGTAATGTATTAATAAAAATGCAAATTTAAAAGATAGATATCTGTGTATTTGGTAATTTTGATTAATTTCATGTGATACCCATATCTTCCTTATTTTTCTTGCTGCATGGATGTTACTTAGACTTATACTGTCTTGGCTTGGTGTGTGGAGCGTGGGTGTTACTTAGACTTACACTGTCTTGGCTTGGTATTTGGAGTGGTGTCTCTACTTAAGGGAGTGGATTTAACAATTGCCTTCATATCAGAAGAGACTCTTTGGGGGCTGAAATAGGAAATTGTTAAGCAGGCATTTCATGGGATGAATGGATGAACCCTTCTACTCCTGACCTGACCTATGGTCTTCACTGTATCACTGTCTTCCCGTTTATCTTCGATTTGCTCCAGCGGGCACCATTAACATCTCCATATGACCTGTCTCATGAAAGTAGAGCCCAAGGGAACCTGCTTGCTCCAGGAACATAAAGAGCCTCAAACCATTCCATCAGGTCATGGGAATGAGGTCTATAAGTAAGACGAGAGTGAGACAGACATGAGGGCAGAGCTGCTACTTATAGACCTATGGTCTTAGCTTAGAATTATTTGGTAATCCAGTTTGGTGACCTTTAGCTGGACAGAAATGTATTCTGATAGCATCAAAGTCTCAAGCATCAAAATGAGAGTAAACAAATACCCAGAGACTACCACCTTGAGATGCAGCAGGAAGCTGAAGGTAGAGTGGCTTAAGTGTAGTGAACTTGATGCAGATTCCTGGAATCAGGATCTATAAAGGGGCATTTTTAAAAAGGAGAGAGAAAGTGAGAGGGGGAGAGAGAGAGAAAGAACGAGAGTGAGAGAGCAAGGGGGTGGGAGGGGAAAGAGAGCACATTGGTGTTGAGAAATGTGTCACCTTGAGAGACAGGTGTTGGAACACTATTGCAGGACACCTAAAAACCTAGGCCACTGCATCTGCCCTGGATTGCCTCCTGCAGGTCACTTCATAGATAGGGGGATAGTCTGAATGTGGCAGTCTTATCTGACCATGTATTCTGTACTGGCTGGTATAAATATTCTATCATGCTACCACAATCATCGTGGGACTAGCTAGATCTTACCAGCATATTTGCCTGGTCACGTTGGATCTCTAAGTAATTAGACCAGAGAGAAATGCTGTTTGCCTCCAAGCAAGCAAGCATGGCTTCCTGATAACTCAAAGACAACTAAAATACAAAACTACCGTTAAGTAGACCGAGACTCTTGTGAAGGCTTGGAGAAATATTTAACTGGCATTAGTATTAGTCTTTGGTACAGAGACATGCCATCTCAGAAACCCCCTTCTCTACCCTATAAAGGCAATTCCAGGCAGATCTTTGCTCAAGATATTAGGTGAAGTGCTGGGAGAAATTACCTGAGGGCATTTGATCCTTCCCTGCCAGGGGAAGTTACATTTAGCTTATAGCTTCTCCCAGCTCTGCTAGGAGGCTTTTAATTAGCTCTGGGTCCTTGTAAACAATCAGATGGTCTCCTGAAGTTACTACATTCTATAGAGCTATTTTCCTGTTTTCATCTCTAGATAGCCCAGCCCAGAATGGGCTGGGCTGGGGAGTTTGGGCGGATTTCTAGCTATAAAATAAGCTGCAAGAAGAAAGAAACTCTCTTCCCCTTTTGCAGTTTCAGCTTCCCTTGGTGTTTTGCTTCTCCGTCCTCTCCATTCTCTGTTGGGCCTCAACACGTGGTGGCAGCCACCTTGGCCTACACCTGGCTGGGGCCTAGCTGGGAACCCAGAGTCCGGAGGTTTTCCCCGCTCTTGGATTGTATATTGGATCCTGTGATAGTAAAGCCCTTTTAAAACTGCATCGAATTCCTGAGTCTTCATCCATTCCCCGCTGGCTTCGGACGTAGAAGGGAACTTCGCTTCCCGACACTGTCGGGACCCTAGCGGCGCCCCCCGACAGAACACTGTATGACTGAAACCAAATTAGGAACAGCTTTGTAATGGTCTATTGCTTGGGGATTCAATAATAAAAATCAATAAGTAGACAAACAAATAAGTAAGAGCATTTTGGTGTGTTCTCCTACTGGCAGTCTCCTGTTATCTGTCAGCCTCACAAGCTTCCTGAGGATAGACGCTAAGTCAATAGCTGGTAGTGGAAGTGCTAGGACTTTATTACAAACTGAACCTTGGGGTCACAGCACCCTGTAGTGTAGCAGGGCAGGAGCTTGCCTTACACACTAGGATCCTGTTTAGAACCCCAGCATTCCTTGTGGTTCCCAAGCACCACCAGAAGCAACTCCTGAGTGCAGAGCCTAGAGTAACCCCTGAGCATTGCTGGATGTGGTCCAACAAACAAACAAACAAACAAAACCCTAAACCTCTAGGTTTGCCTCTTTTGTGATGTGTTTCCCTTCTAAATACCCTCCCATAAATATACATCTTGGTACTTTAGCAATTCTGAGAGAGGTCCTAGCATGGAGATTTGGGACTTGTTAGACTTTTGGGGGTGGGGGGCAGTTAACTTGTCACTGAGAGCCTGTCAAGTGATGAGTGATGAGATCAATTACCTGTCACTGAAAACAAGAGGTAATGAGTTTATAAGAAGAGAGATTCAAACAGCCAAGCAGAGAGTAGTCATTTAATGCCAAATGTTGTCTTTCTACTTAGGACAAGAAGTGGGACCCATTTTCATTGTCATTCACAAGCATCCTTTTTGGAGGCCAAGAACACTAAGTCTGGAAGAAAAGGATTAATGCGGAAAGGAGAACAGATTCTCTCTCACAGTGGATTCATTTCTCTTCTGCCAGATCTGACTCATTCCAGGCAGGGGGATGGGGGTGGGGACCGCTTGTGCCTTGGAGTGAGGATGGGAAAATGTGATGCTAATTTTACTACCAGATTTTATTTCTGTTTCAGGCCATTTTGCTCTTGCCAAGTTTTCTATTTGCTCACAGGGGTGTTAAAATAGAAGCAGTTGATGATACATTTAAGAGTTTAGAGCCCTCTCAGAATATCATGCCATTCTAATTTTTCCCCAGAGGAACATGATACTCCTGGACGCATAGTTTGGTAGCATAATACTCAGGGTAGATTCTATTCATGGAGCATTTACAACATGCCAGACAATGGGTTCAAAATGTCGCTTTGGTGTGTCTCATTTTCTTAGATAGTTTTACAGATGAGGAAACTGAGGCAGAGGGGCATTTGGGGATCCTGTAGAAGATGATTGAGACTGTAGGTGGCAGGTTTGGGATTTGAGTGGGCTTTTGATTTTGCTACCAAAATGGTAGGAAACGTGGGTTATGAATTAGTGCCTTTAGCAAGTTTAGAAGATGGAGAAAACCATACATGTCCTAGACTGAGTAGGTGTTGGCTCTTAAACACTGTGCTGCCCACTGTCATGGCTTTGCATGTCACAGTGGAGACTGTGGACAGTTGTTCCCTCTTCCTCCTCACTTCTCATGCTGTCTCACAGCTTCTTGGCCTTACTTAGCTCTAGCCCCTGTAACTCATGTGGTCCAGTGGGCTTCGGTAGGGTCTAGCAGGTGCCACAATGCTGCTGGTCTTTCTTACATTTCCCCTCAGGGCATCCTTGGGGAGCCCCCTGAACCCTGCCTGGCATCTACCAATGAGCACATTAGAAGTGGGGAAGAGTCAGTGTCTAGTGAGGGAGAATGTTCCGTGGAAGGTAGGAGCTGATCTGTAGGTCGCTCCCTTCCCCACGTGAGCATGGACTTTTACTTGTCACTTACATGATTTTTTTCCCTATGAGGACAGAGACCAACTCTGTAGCTTTGGTATTACGCTGCAGTGTAACACGTGGGGGTTCATGAGTACTGCAGGGTGTGCTGTGAATGACTGTCCTCAGACGTCACCATTGTCTGCACATAAAGGAGGCAGGCAGCTCCGTGATGGTGTTCTTGGATCTCTCTCTCTCCTTCCTTCCTTCCTTCCTTCCTTCCTTCCTTCCTTCCTTCCTTCCTTCCTTCCTTCCTTCCTTCCTTCCTTCCTTCCTTCCTTCCTTCCTTCCTTCCTTCCTTCCTTCCTTCCTTCCTTCCTTCCTTCCTTCCTTCCTTCCTTCCTTCCTTCCTTCCTTCCTTCCTTCCTTCCTTCCTTCCTTCCTTCCTTCCTTCCTTCCTTCCTTCCTTCCTTCCTTCCTTCCTTCCTTCCTTCCTTCCTCCTTCCTTCCTTCCTTCTGCCCTCCTGCCCCCCTAACTCCTAGGGGATTGGAAGGATGGGATACCTCAGCCTCAGATTCTACTTTCTGGCGAATACAGAGCAAGGCAGAGGTGAAGTCTGAGTAATCCCATACTCACCTTCCCAGACAGACCCCTCACCTGGTGGCAGTAAGCTCCTGGTGTTTTTGCTTTCAGAACAAGAAATGCTGAGGAGAAACGCTGAGGTGCGTGAAACTGCAGCTCGGTGTCCTGAGGCTGCAGCCGCAGAGCTCCTCCATCGACTTCATTCGAGACTTGCCTTCCATTCACTTTGCATAGATCCATTTCTTCTTCCCAGGGAAAGTTTACTTTTATTTACTTAATTTTAACGCATTTCATTTTTTTCAAAAGATAGAAACGTTTATTAAAAAGTAGAAGACAAAGTATCTCCAGGTGGGAGGAACTTAAAAAAGGACCAAGTTCCAAGAGTCCGATTTGGAGAGGTTCCTGTCAAGATGGCTGCCGCGAGCAACCGGTGCCAGAGATGGTGGAGGACGACAGGTCTCAGCGCCCTCAACAGCTCACGGGGCCATAAAACTGCGTGAGTGAACGTGGGTCCCGCCGGGGTATTCTGTCTCAGGGAGGTTAATGACGCCTGCTGGTCGCCTACCATGGAGCCTGTGATGGCGGCAGGAGCTCCTGCAGCTTCCGGTGCTGTGGGCCGCAGCGCTTTAAGGTGTCTGAACTCTTGGGGTCTCACTCAGCAGCACTGCAGAGCTCGGCTTCCAGATCTGAGGGGCCACCTGCTGGGCTCCCACCATGCGGCCCTGGCGATTTGCTACTGGCCGGGCTACCCTTCCCGACCTGTGCCACCCGCAGAGTGTTGTGAAGGGAAAGCCTCTCCAAGTGCCAGCGCTCTGGAGACTCAGGACGGCCATGTGCCCCTGGGGCTCTGCTGCACTGGTGGTTGCAGCCTGCCCGGAGTGCCCATGGCCATGTACAGCCCTGCCTCCGGTCCTGGTCCTGGTTCCTGCTGGGCTGCGGGAGGTCAGCCTGGACCCACAGGTGAGTGCAGCAACAGCATGATGGTCCATAGGAGGGAGGAGGGTTTGCCAGTGCCCTTCCAAACAGAGCCCCGGCAGCCGCTTTCTCCCGCAATCTAAAATTGCCACCATGCCCCTGCCCAGACTCCATCTTCCATGGACCTCACCTAGATATTCACTGTCTCTGTCTTCCCGTTCATCATCGATTGGCTCGAGCGGGCACCAGTAACATCTCCATATGACCTGTCTCATGAAAGTAGAGCCCAAGGGCACCTGCTTGCTCCAGGAACATAAAGAGCCTCAAACCATTCCATCAGGTCATGGGAATGAGGTCTATAATTGTTACTAGTATTTGGCATAACTAATACGACACGGGTAACTTGCCATTAATCGGCTGAAAATTAGGGCATGTGGGTTTTGTGATTGAAATGTCTAGGCTTTCTTGGGGTTCAAATGGGCTATTTCCCCCACCTTTCTGTATTTCCAGAAGCCCGGGCTGTCATATCCACACCCCAAAGCTGCCACCCAGTTTAAAAAAAACAGAAGCTACTTCAGCTGTACCTTCCTGATAAAAAATACTGTTGCCCTGAACAAACACGATGATCTCTTGGTACTTGTATTGCAAACCATAATGCACAATGGGGTGGAGTGGGAGGGAGGGAGGGAGAGAGAGAGAGAGAGAGAGAGAGAGAGAGAGAGAGAGAGAGGAAAGGTGCCTGCCATAGAGGCAGGTGGGGGATGGTAGGTGATAGTGGGAGGGAAACCGGTGGTAGGGAAATAAGCAGTGGTGGAGGGATGGGTGTTGGAACATTGTGTGGCTGAAACCCAATCATTAATAGTTTTGTGATGGTCTATCTCACAGTGATTAAATTAAAAAAAATGGGGGCAAGCCTCCTCATTTACATTATTGTAATCATTATTATTACCTAAACTATAGTAATAATAAATAGGCATTAGAATTTCTAAAAAACAAGTTTACTTTTAAGGGTCTGGTGAGATAGTGGGTAGGGTGCTTGCCCTGCATGTAGCTGACCCAGGTTCAACCCCCCACGCCCTGCCTGGCCTCTGGAGCACCTTCAGGAGTACTCCCTGAGCACCATTGGGCATGGGCCCCCCAAACAAACAGACCTCCAAATGTTTGCTCTTAAGTGGTGCTGCTCTGTGACATCCAGGAACCCCAAAGAGTTGCCCAGTCCACACCATTTCTCCTGGTTCTCGCTGTCACTTTAGGGACAAGAGGTTTGTTATATTTGTCTTCATGCTTCCATATGACCCAGCAATTACACTTCTGGGCATCTACCCCAAGGAGTCAAAAACTTTATTCAGAAAACATTTTGGCAGTCTTATATTCATTATATCACTATTCACAATAATAGTCAAACCCAAGAAGCAACCCAGCCATTCAAAAACAGATAAAGATATATTATAGATACACCAAGGAATGCTACTGGACTACAAGAAAAGGCAAAAATCATTCAATTTGCTGCTACATGGATGAATTTGGAGAGTGTCATGCTGAGTGATGTCACCAGGAGAAGAGAGACAGACACAATGATCTCTGTCATACATGAGATATAAAGACACAGAGCAAGGGAATAACTAATGACCAAAGCACCTAGACCTGTTCTACAGAACGGAGCTTACCACGGTCCTTAAAGGCAGCGGGGAGGGTCAGTGGTGGGGGTGTTGTGTTGGAGTGTTGTACCCTTGTAAAATTGCAAGTCACAGTGACCAAACATATATAAATATAAATAGAAGAAAAATAATTTAACAATGGAAAATATTAAAATAATGAACTTATTCATGTTTTATTTACCTACCATAGTTTTTTTTTGCAGGCTCTGGCAGAGCTTTAATAAACAGTGCTCCTGTTAACGGGTTATTTTCAAAGAGGACAAGTGTACTGCAAACGTACTTAAATAAAAGACTACTTTTAGAAATCAAGAACAAAAACAGCAAAAGCGATGATTGGAGGCCGATCTGAATACCAACCTTATCAGACCAGTTATGCGATTGCACATTTCTGCCACACGGTGTCACTGTTGGAGATGAGTTTTGTATGGCTCATTCTTCCCTTGACAGGGTTCCCTGGGAGGGTCCAAATCTTAAAGCACAGGCTTTAGAGTTAGAGACTGTTTGAAACCTCTTCTTTTTTTTTAAAAGTATTTTATTATACCACCATGAGATATACAAATAAAAAGATATACAATTAAAAAGTTCATGTTTGGGTTTTGGTCATACAGTGTTCCAGCACCCGTCCCTCCACCAGTGCCCATCTCCCACCAACAACATCCCCGGTTCCCTCCCCCTTCCCCAGCCCTGCTCCATGGCAGATTCTTTATTTCTTTCCCTTTCTCTCTCTTTCTCTTTTCCTTCCCTTCCAGACTATGGATTACAGAACATACATTAAAAGGTTGTCATGTGAATCCTTTTGCCTCTATTTAATGCTCAGTTCTAGGTTGGCATTAGTACCCTCGACTATTATTAGCACCCTGTTCCATTTTCTGTCTTATCTAAACTCTGACTCCCACACGTTTGTGATAATTTCCACCTTTGACAAGACCTCCCGATATATGCTTCATTTGACCTTGGATATTGGTATCATAATATGTACATATATATTTATGCCATGCAAATAAATGCAGTCATTCTGTATCTGTCTCTCTCATTCTGGCTAATTTCGCTCAACATAATCTTCTCCATGTCCATCCATTTATAGGCAAATTTTATAACTTCATTTTTCCTAACAGCTGCATAGTATTCCATTGTGTAGATATACCAAAGCTTCTTTATCCAGTCATCAATTTTCGGGCACTCTGGTTGCTTCCAGATTCTGGCTATTGTGAATAATGCTGCTATGAACATAAAAGTAGGGATGGTGTTTCCGCTGCGTATTTTTGGTTTCCCAGAGTAGATTCCCAGGAGTGGTATGGCTGGGTCAAATGGGAGTTCAATTTCTAGTCTTTGGAGGAAAGTCCATATTGTTTTCCAGAAAGGCTGTACCAGCCGGCATTCCCACCAACAATGGATGAGTGTCCCCTTTTCCCCCACATCCACGCCAGCACTTGTTGTTCTTGCTCTTTTGAATATGTGCCAGTCTCTGTGGTGTAAAGTGGTATCTCATTGTTGTTTTGATTTGCATCTCTCTGATGATTAGTGATGATGAGCATTTTTTCATATGTTTTTTTGCCATTCGAATTTCTTCCTTGCTGAAGTTTCTGTTCATTTCTTCTCCCCATTTTTTAATGGGGTTGTTTGTTTTCTTCTTGTAAAGTTCTACCAGTGCCTTATATATTCTGGATATTAACCCCTTATCAGAAGGGTATTGGGTGAATATTCTTTCCCATTCTGTGGACTGCTTTTGTATCTTAGTCACTGTTTCTTTTGAGGTGCAGAAGCTTTTTAGTTTCATGTAGTCCCATATGTTTATCTTTTCTTCTAGTTGCTTTGTTAGTGATGTTTCACCTTTGAAGATGCCTTTAGCTTCAATGTCGTGGAGGGTTTTTCGTGATATTTTCTTCAATGTACTTTATGGATTCAAATCTGATATTGAGATCTTTAATCCATTTTGATCTGATTTTTGTGCAAGGTGTTAGACACAGGTCCAAATTCATTTTTTTACATGTTGCTGCCCAGTTTTCCCAACACCACTTGTTGAAGAGGCTTTCCTTACTCATTGCACCTTTATCAAAGATTAAATGATCCTGTGTTTGAGGTTGGGTGTCAGGATACTCAATTCTATTCCATAGGTCCACAGGTCTGTTTTTATTCCAATACCATGCTGTTTTAATTACTACTGCCTTGTAGTACAGTTTGAAGTTGGGAAAGGTGATGCCTCCCATCTTCTTTTTCCCGAGGATTGCTTTAGCTATCCTTGGGGGTTTATTGTTCCATACAAATTTCAGGAGCGTTTGGTCAATTTCTTTGAAGAATGTCATCGGTATCCTCATAGGGACTGCATTGAATCTGTACAGAGCTCTAGGGAGTATTACCATTTTGACAATGTTGATTCTCCCCATCCATGAACAGGGAATGTGTTTCCATTTCCTTGTGTCCTCTTTTATCTCTTGGAGCAGTGTCTTGTAGTTTTCTTTGTACAGGTCCTTTACATACTTGGGTAAGTTGATTCCTAGGTATTTGATTTTCTGTGGCACAATTTGAATGGAATAGTTTCCTTAATATCCTTTTCTTCTCTTTCGTTATTTGTATATAGGAAAGCCACTGACTTTTGGGTGTTGATTTTGTACCCTGCCACTCTACTATATGTGTCTATTGTTTCTAGGAGTTTTTTTGTGAAACCCCTTCTTGGTCAGTGCTGCACTCAACCCAAGTGTGTTACATATCAGCGTATGTTCAACTGCACTTCTGTGCTCACCCAAAGCATAGTGGCTGTGCCAGGGGGCAAGTCTAGAGGCTCTGGGGACCCCCTGTGTCAACTCTTGCTGGGTCCTGCCACCTTTTAATCCTTCCCATTGCCGTTGTGCTCATCATACTTCTCAGACTTTCCTTCTGAGAACCAGTTGGAAGCATGCGGTGACACTCTCGTCATTTATGTGCAGTTATTTTGGGGGAAGGATATTTTGGAGCTTGCCCTGAGATGTGTAGGGAGCCATTCAGCAATGGTGCTTAGGGGCCTTATGGTGCTGAGGGGGAACCAGCCCCCTCCTGCAGGCAAACCTGCAGCCCTTTGAGTCGTCTCTGGCCCCTTACATGCTGTTCTGAGGATGAAAGCGTGCCTAGCGCACCCCTCGTGAACTCTCAGTCACACCAAGGCAGTTACTGTTCACGCTCTGGTAGTGTACGTGACCACTGAGGGTTCCCCTGGCCCCTCAAAACTTCACATGCTTTGGGTTCTATATAGTGATGTATGTGAAACCTATGTGCACTAGGTGTTCGTCAGAACCCCACCCTAGAGAGAAGCCTATTTCACAGACTCAGATGGAGCTGCTACTGGCTCTCCCAGTTTCTGCAGCTGCGGTACATCAGTAAATGCAAAAACTTTGAGCTCCCACACAGCAGAGCCTGGCAAGCTACCCGTGTAGTATTTGATATGCTCAAACCAGTAATAATAATACACCTCTTTCCCATGACTTGAAGGAATGGTTTGAGGCTCTTCATGTTTCTGGAGCGAGCAGAGGCCTTTGGGCTGTACTAGCATGTGAACAGGGATAAATGCAGATATTACTGGTGCCTACTCGAGCAAATCAATGAACAATGGGAAGACAAGTGATACAAGTGATGTGAAACCTATATTAGCATTTTCTACTGGAGGCCACATGGCCCTCTGAGGGCACCCAGGATATTCCATGTGGGCCACAAGTGATGGGCCATGGCACAAAACTAGAGAGGCAGCCTGTAGGATGGGGTGGGGTGTCATAGGAGGGAAGCAGGGCCAGAAAGAGGACACAGTCAGAGAAACACCAGCCTGTATAACTAAGAGATTAAGGTCATTTGACTTGGGGAATGAGACTTCCTTTTAAGGTGACCTCAAGCTCTCTCCTCCAGGACTAGAATCTTTGACATAATTTATACATACAACATCTCTGCAGTTACCTACTTCATTTCTACCACCAAGATACTATGTTGTACTAAGAAAAATCATAATCAGGGTAGAGACAGCTCCATGGCTGCATGGAGCTATGTCTCCCTGGACTTAGTGGGGCCATGTCTCCTGGGCCTGGACAGTTGGGTTCAGTCTCTAGAGCTGTATGGTCCCCCAAGCAAAGAGCTGAGAGTAGCCCCTGAGTACCACTGGGTATGGGCCCCAAACAAATGATAAAAAACGATCATTGGAAAGATAATACAGAGGTTCAGGCTCTTGCTAGCTGACTGCCATTCAATCTCCACTACCCAGTGTGGTCCCCTGAACTGCACCAGGAGTGATCCCTGAGCACAGAGCCAGGAGTAAATCCTGAGCACTGGTGGTTGTGGCCCAAACATCAAAATAAGTAGATAACAGAAACATCGCTGTAACATCCTACTGAAATTATACCAGGTTGGGAGACAGAAAGTCCCTGTTATTTATCCCAATTATTTCAAGAATCATCTTGGACAAAAGGCCAGTTGACAACAGTAGTTTCCTTCCTTGTGACTGTGGGTAGCCAGTTGTGAGGTTACTGAGGCTCTGAAATGCTTAAAATATGTGCAGAAGAGAAGAAATGGTTCCTGAGTGGCAGAACAAGACTGCAGCAGCCTCTCTCTCTCTCTCTCTCTCTCTCTCTCTCTCTCTCTCTCTCTCTCTCTCTCCAGTTTGTTTTAGCAGCCTTTCCAAATGTCAGAGGCATTTCTTCTTCACAAACACTAGCAATGTGACAAAGACGGTTTGATTTTGAAGTGGGTGACATTTTTGTGGTAACATCTTAGAGCCTAAAATGTAGGTGTTAGCTTCCAGACACACGAAACTGACCCCATGTGTAGTTCTGAGCTAGCCCACACTTGTTCTTGAGGCTCTAACTCTTTGTTGTCCAGGTCTAACTCTCTTTGTCCTTATTTTCAGGGCTGACAGGGGCAAGACTTTGAGTTGAAATCCAATTAGGACAGGGAATGACCCGTCTCAAAGGCCCAACGCCCCTAATGACGTGCAATTGATGGGGACTGGTCTTGATCAATGGGCATGTGGGGAATCTCGAGCTCGACTTCTCTAGTGAAATCCCTCCCCCAGCTGGCCTCCACATGTGGAAAAGAGAAAGCTTAATCAAATACTGGGGCCAAGGAGGTGACCTCTTGAAATTTTTTAGACAGACCTGTTCAAAGAGTGGGGAATGTCAGAAGTCACCAAAAGGTTAAAAAAAAAGTAGATAGAAGTTTATCAGAAACAGCTGGAAGGTTGGTTGTGCTGTAAATAGATGAAGCCAGGATTGTGAAGGTGCCATCAACTGGTCTCACCGCTGTCTCATACCTCATGAGGTGTTCATTTGAACCCAGGACTGGTGGACAGGGGCCCTCTATCTATCTATCTATCTATCTATCTATCTATCTATCTATCTATCTATCTATCTATCTATCTATCTATCTATCTATCTATCTATCTATCTATCTATCTATCTATCTATCTATCTATCTATCTATCTATCTACCTACCCACCTACCTACCTACCTACCTACCTACCTACCTACCTGCCTACCTACCTACCTACCTACCTACCTACCTACCTACCTACCTACCTACCTACCTACCTACCTAACCTCCCTTCCTCCCTCCCTCCCTACCTATTTATTTATCCCCCCCCCCCTGACAGGAGCCCTTTTTAACATTTTTTTAATTTTTAATTTTTTAAAATATTCTATTATACCACCATGAGATACACAATTACAAAGATGTTTTATAAGATGTTCATATTTGGGTTTCGGTCACACAGTGTTCCAGCACCCATCCCTCCACCAGTGCCCATTTCCCACCACCAATGTCCCCGATTCCCTCCCCCCCCCCCAGCCTGCCTCTATGGCAGGTTCTTTATTTTTCTTTCTCTCTTTCTCTCTTTCTCTTTTCCTTCCCTTCCACATTGTGTATTATAATACATACATAAAAATGATGTCATGTGTATCTTTTTGCCTGTATTCAATGCTCAGTTTTAGGTTGGTATCAGCACTTTCTGCAATTATTGGCACATTGTTCCATTCTCCGACAGGAGCCATTTAAACTGATGCATCTTGCCCAGGTTCTGGCATTTTGAGCACCAGCCCATACTTGGGTTAACTACCCCCTCATCCTGCTCCAAACCCCTGATTACTAGGAGGTTTTAGGGGTTTTGGTATCACACACACTTTTTTGTGGTGGACACACTGGAGGTGCTCAGGTGCTCAGGAACTATTGGTGGTGCTTGTGGAACCATATGGGATGCTGGGACCCAAACTTGGGTCAGTCATGGCAAAGCAAATGCCCTACCCGCTGTACTACCTCTCTGGTAGTACCCATTTATTCTTATTTTTTTCTTTTTTGGGCCATACCTGGCGATGCTCAGGGGTTTCTATTGGCTCTGCACTCAGGAAGCACCTGGCGGTGCTTAGGGGACCATATGGGATGCCGGGGATCAAACCCAGGCCGGCATGGGCAGGCCGCGTTCAAGGCAAACGCCCTACCCGCTGGACTATCACTCCGGCCCAGTACCCATTTATTCTTGAGGCACCAACTTGACTTGTCCAAAGTGTGGCCTCAGCGCGTCTTCCTTCGTATGATGGAACTTCTCCAGCCCGGATCACCTGCAGGCAGCTGGCCACAAGCCTCAGTGACCTTTGCCACTTATTTCAATCATTCCTCTTAACACCTGCTTGGGTAAAGACCTGGTTCGAGGAGCGTAGGTAGTCCCCAGACCATGAGGCCAAGACACAGCTCAGCTTGAGAGTGGTGCTGGGAGCAAAGTGAAACAGCAGGAGCCTTTTCTGGCGGTTCTTGGGGTGAGGGCCATTGTCCAGCCAACAGGTACACATCATTCTGGAATACTCTCCAGTGAGATTCTGGTCGATATCATCTACCCGCAGCCTCCTTCTCCCCTTTCTTCATACCTGGATACTGTCCCCTGCTTCCTTTCCTTCCTGAAAACCTCCTCAGGACTAGCCTTCAGGCTGCTTCTGCTGTCCCTTTGCGGGGCAATTTCACAGACCCACACTCAAGGCCAGCAGCAGGGCTGAGACATCATGTGCTTGTGGCGCTGGAACTCTGGGAGGCGGTACAGGCATGAGCAGAAACAGTCCCCTGCAGGTCTGGTTCTCCTTCCCAAGAGGGAACGAATCTGGTCCGGGAACTGGGCGTGTTGCCACCACATGCAACCTCCTCTGGGATTCTGGGAGAGTGAAGGTGGGCTGGGAGGAGAGCCAGCCCCAGCTTGCCGGGTGAGTGCCATTTTGGGCCAACCTCTGAGAATTTTGGACTTATGACTTCATTTCTCTCACCTCAGTGTCCTGGCAGTAACATGGGCAGCCGGTTCACGGCTCCTGTAAGGCTGCGTGCTCAAAGCCAAGTCAAGTGCTGGGAATGGGGCTTGCCACAGCACTCAGCCCTGGGGGAGCCGCACACTCAGATGGCGAAGAAGCACATTCCCGGGCGTCATCAGAAGACAACGTGTTTTGCTCTCACTTGCCCAGGGCACCTTCAACAAAAGTCTCAGACTCGCCACTTTCCCTGGGACGAAGGCGGAGCTGCTGAGTCATTTTTACCTGCAGTGATGAGAGCACCCCCACGCCTCCATCTAGCTCAGGCTCAGTCTCCATCTCTCTGGGGGGTTGGGGCGACTCTGATTGAGAAGTCTGCTTGGGGGCTGCAGGTGTAGCTGAGGGATGAAAGGTATATCTCTCTGTGCGTGCCCTGGCTTCAGTCCCCAGCACCCCCCCTCTCTCTCACACACACACACACACACACACACACACACACACACACACACACGCACTCTGAGCGTATCCTATCCAGGCCTAGGTGTGATGGAACTCAGCAGTAGAGTACTTTGGTTTGATCCCTGCGCCTGAAGAACCCTCCCCTGCCCCCCACACACATAAAACCCTGAACGAAAGAAACAAAATCCCTAAGCCAAGAAAGACCCCCTAAGCCTTGTGGATGGACGGGGTGAGCACTCCCCTCTCCTCTCCCAATACTTCCCAGTTCTGTCTGCTCTAGGGGGTGGGGGTGCAGAAATGGGGGAGCAGGCAAGCCTGGTGCAGCCGGCCCTGCCCTGCCCTGGCATTCTGCCCCGTGGGCTGGCGAGGCAAGCAGGTGCTTCTCCTGCCGTGCTCTCAACACTCCAGAAATCCCCCACCCTCATCCATCATTATTTAAAATTCTTTTCCTGCAACTGCCTCCATTTACAGGCAGGAGCAGCTGTGGGTTGCCCTTCTCAGACCCTTGGACCCAGCCCTTTGCCTCTGGGGTCCAGCTCAAGCCCCTGCTGCCCTTCTGACCCAAGTGGGCAGGGGCCTGGAAGCTGCGCGCACTCAGCCCAGGGGCCTGTGGGGGCCCGCCCCCCCTCCAGACTAACTCACACCCCCCTCCTCCCCCTTTCTGTGTCTCAGCTAGTCAGATAACAGTCTCTCTGGCCCTACCTCCAAAACGGGGATTCTAGGGAGCTCCCCAAAGCGCTCTCTTGAAGGGGAGATGCAGGGTGAATCCATCCTCTGTTCTCCCTTTTGGGGAACACACTGAGCAACAAGTCCTCTGCGCGACCCCCTCCCCCTTCCCCCAGTGCTCTCACGGCCCTGTGGGGTCATGGTGGACTTTATATCCTGGAAGTTTCTAGGGCTCATGCCTCAGTTTGGTGCCGTTTGTGTGGGGTTTCAATATTTCCACTTCACATCCTCTATGGAGGTACCTGGTCATCCTCCTCAAGCAGGAGCTTTGTGGAGAGGGATGGGCTACGGGTGGGGCCGGTGGCGCATATTTTAGGGGTAAAGGTGGGCTCGGGAGTGCTGCGTTATCCCTATTGATCAGCCCTGGCTAGGGAACCTCAGCCCCTGCGGAGACGAAGCATCCTTGGACCCTTGCCTTGAGCTGCTGCTGGGAACCCTGCCCTGGAGCACTGCTTGGGAGTCCTCCCTTTCTCCCCAAAGACTGCCACTCTTGTCTGCTCAGGGATTTCCCCTTGGGGACTTAGGTATGGCAGTTGGGCCCCTTAGGAAAATCATCAACTCGCGTTTGCTGCTGTGTAATATGTATGTTGGCTTTTTCTCCCCCTCTCTCATAGAAAACGACTCAATGCCATCCTTATATATTTGTATTTTTATAGACCAGGACACAAGGAAGTGCTTTGGTGGCCCAAGGTCACACAGCTAGGAGGCCACAGCAAGAGGAGTCATTGGACTTCTGTGGTTGCTCGTTTTATGACGCCGTCAGTCCTGGAACGGGGGAGTGGGCGGAGGGCGGTGCCGTGTGCAGGGAACACAGCTGTGGGAGCCACCTGAGTCCTGCCCACCTGCTGTGCTCACAGCACAGAGTGTGGCCTTGGCACTCCACACCCAGCTGCCATGACGGGTGGAACTGGGTAAACACTGCTGGGGACGGCTTCTGCTGCGAGCCCAGCAGTTCTGCCCCCCCTGCTGGCCTCCCCCACTTGTGGCCAAATCTCCTGCCTTGTCCTGATCTGGGCCTGGACCTGGGCCTGCTTGAGAGCCAGATTCCCGCTTAGGAAACTAGAGTGTTGCTCCCCTGTGGCTGGCCCAGAGAGAGACTGGCCGGTTCTTACTCGCATGGAGAGCGGCTCCATCCAAGACCCTAGGACCTGCCAGCCCTTGCAGCTGCAGAAACCCTTTGGTTACCAGAGCTCCAAAGTTCCCTAAGAATTCCTTTCCCTTGGTTTTAATTTATTAGAAGATATGACGGTGGGTCCAGGAGTAAGAAATAATGGTAACTGAAACATTGGCTACCCTAGCAAGAGGCTAATGTCATTAAATCCTTTTTCTCCCTAAGATAATAAGGGCAATATATATTGGTTGGATAGAAGTTAGACAACCTAACAATGTCGATGCAAGTAAGTTAGATGTTCACTCATAAACCTTTCAGGGTATGATTTTTTGTTTCGTCTAATTTATGAATATAAAGCATGTCTGGATATGTGTTGGTCAGGGGCTAGAATTTCATAATGGGTAATGTATTTAAAGTTTAAGTTTTATTTATTTTCTTCAATTTTTTAGGTACTGTTATTCACAACTTTGTTAATAATAGAATTTCCGGAATAGAGTGTTCAGCTCTGCCTTCATCACAGGACACCAATGTCCTGCCACCAATGTCTCAGCTTCCCCCTCCAGCCCACTCCAAGCCCTTGGCAAAGGCAGTTCTGTAGGCTGACTCTTGGGCTAATACCATTGGTCATTTGTTACTCGCTTATTATGTTTATTTCCCACATATGTGAGAGATCATTTTGTATTTTTCTCTTTCCCTCTAACCAACTTAAGTATGAATCCCTAGTTTTAGCCATTTAGAAGTGAATCAAATAATTTCATCTTTCGTGTTTATTGCTATGTAATACAACATGTCTTTGCTCCCCCTTTATTTAAAACAATTCGGTATTGGGGCCGGTGTAATTGTCCAGCGGGGAGGGTGTTTGCCTTGCATGGGAAGGACCCAGGTTCGATCCTCGGCATCCCATATGGTCCCCGGAGCACCGCCAGGAGTAATTCCTGAGTGCAGAGCCAGAAGTAACCCCTGAGCATTGCCGGATGTGACCTAAAAAAGGCAAAAAGAAAACAAGCAACCCAATTTGGTGTTATTCTTATTCTTTGTGCTTTAATAGCTAAGGGCATAAGGAAGGTAAGTGGCTGTGGGGAGTGATTAGGCCACCCCCAGATGTGCTCAGGGCTTATTCCTGGCTAAATATGCTCATGGACCACTGCTGATAGTGCCAGGGGACTACATGCGGTGCCAGGAACTGAATCAAGGTCAGCCACATGTAAGGCAAGTGCCTTGCCCCCTGTGCTAGCTCTCCAGCCTGGTTTTTATCTTTTCTTATAGCTAAGTAGTATTCCTCTGTGTGTGTGTGTGTGTGTATGTGTGTGTGTGTGTGTGTGTGTGTGTGTGTGTGTGTGCGTGCGTGCGTGTGAACAGTTTATTCATTCATCTGTTCTTGGGTGCCTGGGTTATTTCTGGATCTTGGCTATTATAAATAGCATTGCAGTGAACATAGGAGTGCAAATATCTTTTCAAAATACCACATTTAGAATCGGGATAGACACTAAACAATGGAACTGTTGGGTCATATGGAAACTCCATTCTTTTTTTTTTTTTTTTTTTTTAAATTTTATTTTTTTTAAAAAGTATTTTATTATACCACTGTGAGATATACAATTACAAATATATACAATTAAAAAGTTCATATTTGGGTTTTGGTCATACAGTGTTCCAGCACCCATCCCTCCACCAGTGCCCATCTCCCACCACCAACATCCCCAGTTCCCTCCCTCCTCCCTCAGCAGGTTCTTTATTTCTTTCCCTTTCTCTCTCTTTCTCCTTTCCTTTCCTTCCAGACTATGGATTACAGAACATACATTAAAGGGTTGTCATGTGTATCTTTTTGCCTGTATTTAATGCTCAGTTCTAGGTTGGTATTAGTACCCTCGACAATTGTTAGCACACTTTTCCATTTTCTGTCTTACCTAGCCTCTGACTCCCACACGTTGGTGATAATTTCCAACTTTGACAAGACCTCCTGATACATGTTTCACTTAACCTTGGATATTGGTATGATATTATGTACTGTCACTGTCACTGTCACTGTCTTCCTGTTGATCATCGATTTGCTTGAGTGGGCACCAGTAACATCTCTATTATGTCCTGTCTCATGTGAGTAGAGCCCAAGGGCACCTGCTTGCTCCAGGAACATAAAGAGCCTCAAACCATTCCATCAGGTCATGGGAATGAGGTCTATAATTGTTACTGGTATTTGGCATATCAAATATGACACGGGTAGCTTGCCAGGCTCTGCCGTTCGAGTGGCATAGTCTTGCAGTCACCTCTGATGTTCAGCATTTATTGATGAACCGTGCGGCCGCTTGTGGTTGCATGAGCTGGGCTGTGATAGGCTGGTCTGCTGGGTGGAGTTCTGAGGATAGGGAAGTCCGGATGTGGAAAATGGAGGCCCTACGTGGAGTGGGGGGTCGTCTGGCTTGTTGTGAGGCTCTGCTGGGGTAGCGGGCCAGGGCTAGGACCTGCCATCCCTCCTGGCACCTTGTGAGCGGCTGGGCACAGGGAGAGCCAGTAGCAGCTCTGCCCCATATCTGTGAGTCTCTGGATCAGCATACCTGGGCCATGGAGAGGAAGGTAGGGAGGAGAGAGAAGCCCGGAACATGTTTAAGGTTGTGGGAGCCACAAGTTAGGAGGAGACTGAGATCTCAAGAGGCTCAATTAGACACTTGTGTCTTCCTTGTTTCAGGCCAACACTGGAACTCTGGACCGAAACAAGTAGATAGTCCTAGATTTCTAGTTTGAGGACCCCTGAGCTATAGGCCAACCCTCTGAGAAGTGCTGCAGTGTAGGAGAGGTCCAGCTCTGAACCTTGACCAGGCAAGGTGTGGAGGGAGCGGAGTCTTGTGGAGACACAGAACTTTAGAGCCTGGCACCTCAGATTTAGATCTTTCCTTTTAACTTGGAAAGGAGGTATAATGGTTGTGGTGGACAGAATCATCCAGAGATATCTGTGTCCTAATACCTAGAACCTATGAGTGAACTGTAAAGCAGTGAAGAATTAGTTACCAGTCAAGTGATTTAAAAATGAGGCAATTTCCCTGAATATCCAGCTGGGCTCCAGCATATTAGAAAGGGTTTTTAAAATGGGAAGAAATGGCTCAGAGAGAAAAAAATCAGAAAGATTTCTGCAGGAGGAGTCAGCCTGCCCACCACCTCTAGCTTTGAAGATGGAGGAAGACCACCAGTCAGTGAATACAGGCAGCCTATAGGATCTGAAAAAGTTAAGAAAACAGATTTTTCTCCTTAAGTTTCCAGTAAAAAAACCAGCTCTACTAATGCCTTGACTTTAGCCTAATGAGCCCCCTTCAAACATCTCATCTCCAGAACTATGATAAATTTGTGTATAGCACCCAAATTTGGGTTATTTGTAATAGCAATGATAGGAACTCACTAGAGGTGTTCTCTGATCAAGCACAGAGACTTTTGAGGGCGATCATCATGGGTACTGACCAGAGTGTGATATTGGTTGCATCTTGGCCACTCCCAGCCCAGCCCAATCATTCCACAGATGAGACCAACGATGAACAAGACAGGATTTCCTCTGTCTGTGAGAGAATCACACCCTGCCCCCCCTCCCCCGCATCCTTTATACATGGCCTCAGAGAGGAGTTGGCTGGGGAACTGATGAAAAAAAAATAATGAAAGAATTGGAATTCACTGGACTTCACTTGACATCCCGTTATTCATCGATTTGTTTGAGTGGGCACCAGTAACATTTCCATTTAGCCCAATGGAACATGCCATGTAGCCCAATGGCATCTGCTTGCTTCAGGAATATGAAGAGCCTCAAACCGTTCGTTTGGGGTCTTGACGAAGAATTGGAATACTTTTCTTAAATGGTTGGAGCATCTAAATAGAGGGATTGCTGAAATTAATTGCAGTAGATAAGTCAGGAGTCAACTAAATGATAAAGAAATAAAGAAGTGACCTTGTTTTTGCACATGCGAGTTGGTATGAGTCACTTGTCACTTTTCACTTGTCTTCCCGTTGCTTATCGATTTGCTTAAGCAGTCGCCAGTAACATCTCCATTCACTGGGAATGAGGACTATTATTGTTACTGGTTTTGACATATCGAATACACCTCAGGTAGCTTGCCAGGCTCTACTGTGGCTCTGGGTTCATCCCAAGGGGACCCAGTCTTTTTCTATGTCAGACCATGAACCATCCAGGGCTCACGGGGCAGAGCCCTGGGTGTAGACAGGCCTGTCTCCTGTCTGCCACCTGCTGACATAGCCCGGCATCACAGCCACATCTGTAGCACCTTGAGGGGCAGATTATTCCTTCCATTCTCTTCATTTCTGATAGAGTGTTAAAGTTTAGAGGGTTCAGAGTAGCCAACAAATGGAGGCAGTGTCAGACTTACCTCTTCAAATGTGTGTTTTGTCTGATTAGGACACAGAGGTATATAAAAGGGTACAGAGGAGTCTTTGTGGGGCCTCCCCACTGGTGCTGGGGCCATAAGTGTTATAGCTAAGGGTTCTCAGGATGCCATGTGCTTCTGAGGATTGAACCCAGAGCCCTGTGAACGTTAGGCTAGTGCCTTAGTGCCTTGGGATATCTCTCCAGCTTAGATTGTTTTTTTTGTCCATGGGTCTCTTGTCTCCAAAAAACTTCATTTTTAAATTTTTTAAATGATTAAAAAAAATTTCTTTTTGGTCACCTGGGTGATGCTCAGGGCTTACTCCTGGTTCTGCACTCAGAAATTACTCCTGGTGGTGTTCAGGGGAACTTATGGGATGCCGGGGATCAAACCCATGTCAAATACCCTATCTATGGAACGTCTGGAACATCTGTTAGGTTGTGGGAGGCACAAATACTATCACTTCAACCCCTATTTAAAAATTTTTTAATTGAATCACAATGAGATATACAGATAAAAGTTATTCATGATTGGGTTTCAGTCATTTAATGTTCTAACACCCATCCCTTCATCAGTGTACTTTTTTTTTTTTTTTTTGCTTTTTTGGGTCACAACCAGCAATGCTCAGGGGTTTCTTCTGGCTCTGCACTCAGGGAATTACTCCTGGCGGTGCTCGGGGGACCATATAGGATGCCAGGGGATCGAACCCGGCCAGCATGGGCCGGCGCATGCAAGGCAAACACCCTACCTGCTGGGCTATCGCTCCGGCCCCCATCCAGTGTACTTTGATTTTCCACCACCGATATCCCCAGTTTCTCTCCCCCACCCCATGAAGAAGGCAGACACTTTTCTTTTCTTCTTTCTCTCTGGCTGAGATATTTTTAAAGGATGTTTTTGTTAATTGATGATGCTAATAAGTCCTTTAAAGATAAGTCATCTGAGAAAATGAAAGTTCTTCATCAAAAGAAGTGACTGAAAAAGTAAAACAATGTATAGTACTGAAGAGGATAAGGAGTTAGTAATAAAGTCATAATTTGTTGGTGCATAGACCTACTCTTTGCAACTCTCTTCCCACTTTAAGTTTTATCCACACTAGGTTTGGAATTAAGATTGCTAACTGGCTGACTTTAAACAGGGAAAATTTTCTGATTCATCTGGGTGGACCAAATGTACCTAAAGGTGCTTGGAAGTAAATGCAAGATGGAAGTGACTGCTGTTTACTTTCACGTTTTACAAAATGTCTTGAAGTTCAAGGTATTTTATCATCATAGCAGGATGGAATTTTCTTTCCTTCTTATCCTCTATTCTTTGTACTCCCGTGTTCCTAGAGAGTTGATAAGCAGAGTAAAGAGATGGCGACTTTGCTGCCATAATATATCACGGCCATATTAAAAAAAACTATTAGTGATAGCAAGAGGTTATTTTTTGTAGACTCTACTTTGGAGAATCTGAGCTATAGTTATATCTCCTTATCTGAGACTCAGTAGAATCCCAGGACAGACCCTGCCCAATGACCCTCACCCCATGGAGGCAGAGCTAGCTTGTTCTCTGGTCCTGGAAGAGGATGGGGTGGTGAGGCAAGTCATGAGTACGAGAAGAGGCAGCGAGAGCAATGGTTTTGCACCACATTTGGGACTCCTTATATGTCTCCAATATCTTTTTTGAAAGATTTAAAATGCAAATACTATTTCCTAGAGAGGCTGAAACCAGATTACATTCCTACCAATAGTGGGATTTTGAGATGACTACAAGAGTATGCTACCCTCACAGCAGAGCCTGGCAAGCTACCCGTGTCGTATTTGATATGCCAGATACCAGTAACAATTATAGACCTCATTCCCATGACCTGATGGAATGGTTTGAGGCTCTTTATGTTCCTGGAGCAAGCAGGTGCCCTTGGGCTCTACTTGCATGAGACAGGTCATATGGAGATGTTACTGGTGCCGCTTGAGCAAATCAACAAACGGGACAACAGTAATACAGTGATACAGTGATACCAATAGTGGGTAAGAGTTCTTTTCACCAAGCCCCCTCAACACTGTTTCTAGTCTTTGTTCTTATTGTTTTGTTCTAGAGCCACACCTGGCAGTGCTTAAGGCTTACTCCTGGCTTTGTACTCAGGAATAACCCGGGCAGTAAGGCTCAGGGAAAGTGGGGCCTTTGTGGTGCTGGGATTGAACCTGGGTCAGCTGTGCGCAAGGCAAGTGCCCTACCCATGGAATAGTTGCTCCAGGCCTGTTTCCAGTTATTTTGCTATATCACTAGGACCTTGGTGACTGAGTGGCAGACAGTAGTAGTTGTGATGACTATGGTTGGAGTGATATGAGGATGGATTCAAAAGCCACAGAGGGCACGTGACTTCTAGCAACAGAAAAAGAGAGGAAGTGGATTTATTACTGAACTTTCCAGAGGGACAGAGGTTCTGGTCACATCTGGCTTCTAAACTCATCTTCAGACTCTAGAGGATAAGTCTGTGCTATGACAGCAGCAACAGGAAACAAAATCCAGATGTATGGCACCCTCTTGGGTTTATCAAGAATATGTTGCAGGAGGAAAGAATGTTTTATGGGGCTGGAGCAATAGTCCAGCGAGTAGGGCATTCGCCTTGCGTGGGCCTATGCCGGCCGGAGTTTGATCCCTGACACCCCATAGGGCCCCCTGATCACCACCAGAAGTGATTCCTGAGTGCAGAGCCAGGAGTAACCCCTGAACATTGCCAGGTGTGATCAAAAAGCAAAAAAAAAAAAAAAAAAAGAAAGTTTTGTGCATAATATAAAATTTGAACCAGTGTTCTGGAATGAAGCTGTCCTTGTGTACATGACACCCGTTTCCTATCTGATAACTGTCTGGGGTCAGACAAAATTAGGTGTGGGAAGTCCTTCCTGATAATTATCAGGATTTGATTTGTGTAAAGTAGCTTGATTTTACCTAGTTTCCACATTAATGGAGACTGGGCATCCTAAGATTCTTTTTTTTGAAAAGTCAGTTTAGAGGGAGCCTCAAAACAGAAGAGCTGGAGTGATGATACAGCATGTAGGGCATTTGCCGTGCATGCAACGGAACCAGGTATGTCCCCTGAGCACCAGGAGTAATTCCTGAGCACAGAGCCAGGAGCAAACCCTTAGCATCACTGGGTATGCTAAGTGATGCCAACACCCCACCCCCAAATAATAATAAAATAAAACAACTCCTCAATCCCAATCCCCCCAAAAACCCTATATCCAAGTTGGAGTGTGAGCACCACCACTAAAAATGCAACACTCCATGAGCACAAATGTAAGCACCACAGAAAAGTAGTGTAGCTCCCAACGAATGCCACAGCTTTTGGTACAAGTGCCATAACCATGCGTGTGTGCAACCCTTAGTCATTACAACATCTACAGAGAGAAAGGAAGGGAAAAATTAAACTAAAAATTATAAGGGGCTAAAGATTTCTTTTGACCAAGGGATGTATGGCAATTCTAATGCTGTTACTTGGAGTGTGTGCTGCTGTGAGTGATTTGGGGATGTCTAGGCGATGAAAACACACCTAATAAACTTTTCTTTTTCTAGAGCTGTTTAAGAATTGTTTGCAAGCCAATTACATGGACCTTTTGCTCTAAATAGTTTAGATTTAAATATTAAAAGCAGACTATTCTACAACTTTGAAAGACACTCTAGAAATTATTTAGCTAAAAGGCAATCCACATTTCCTTAAATTATCTTTAAAATATTATCCTTAGGGGCTGAGTGATAGTACAGCGGGTAGGGCATTTGCTGTGCATGCGGTGGACCTGGGTTCAATCTCTGGCATTCCATATGGTCCCTCGAGCACCACCAGGATTAACTCCTGAATGCAGAGCCAGTGGTAACCCCTGAGTATCACTGGGTGTGACCCAAAAAGCAAAATAATAATAAAATAAATAAAAAATATAAAATTCCTCCCTTCCTTCCTTCCTTCCTTCCTTCCTTCCTTCCTTCCTTCCTTCCTTCCTTCCTTCCTTCCTTCCTTCCTTCCTTCCTTCCTTCCTTCCTTCCTTCCTTCCTTCCTTCCTTCCTTCCTTCCTTCCTTCCTTCCTTCCTTCCTTCCTTCCTTCCTTCCTTCCTTCCTTCCTTCCTTCCTTCCTTCCTTCCTTCCTTCCTTCCTTCCTTCCTTCCTTCCTTCCTTCCTTCCTTCCTTCCTTCCTTCCTTCCTTCCTTCCTTCCTTCCTTCCTTCCTTCCTTCCTTCCTTCCTTCCTTCCTTCCTTCCTTCCTTCCTTCCTTCCTTCCTTCCTTCCTTCCTTTCACATCCAGCTTATTTCTGGCTCTGTTCTCAGGGACCACACATGACAATGCTCGGGGAACTATATGTCGTGCCAGGGATGTTGACTCCGTGCAAGGCAAAATGTATTATCTCTCCAACCCATTTTAAAATGCTCTTTACCTGGGCCAGAGCAATAGTATACAGCATATAGAGCATTTGCCTTGCATTCGACTGACCTGGGTTTGATCTCCAACATCTGTTATGGTCCCCTGAGCTCTGCCAGGAGTAATTCCTGAATGCAGAGCCAGAAGTAATTGCTGAGCATTGACAGGTGTGGCCCAAAAAACCAATAAATAAGTAAAATAATAAGTTAAAAATGTTCTTTCTCTTCTTTGCACCAAAGAATATATAAGATAATTATATTTTTAAGATGGAAATTAAAGAAATATATGCTCTCCTCTAAGCTGTTAGTGTAATCACTATGCTATTGACCCCCTTCCCTTGATAAATATTGCTCCCCTTCACCAACATGTATACCACAGACTGCATGTGTGAGCCGCTCCAATGAATCATAGTACCCCATTCCCATGAAAAGATGCTTATTGCAGTGACTAGAGTGATAGTCCAGCCAACAGGACATTTGCCTTGCACTCATTTGGCCCAGGTTTGATCTTTAACGTCCCATATGGTCCCTGAGGTCTTTAGGAGTGACTCCTGAGCTCAGAGCCAGTAGTTAGCCCTGAGCACCAATTGGCGTGACCCCCAAACAAACAAAAAGTCTTGTAGACAGAGGAGGGCATAGAACAAAATCAAAATCTGGGTTGAGACTCCTTTTGAGTGACTGACTTACATATTAGGAAAGAGATGCTCTTTCCTCACTCAAGCTCGGTGCTAAGAATGTGTGATCTTGAACCACATTCTTCAACTGTTCTGTGGACAGACACATGTACTGCATGCTGGGCCGTAGACCAGCAGTTAGCAATGGTGATGCTCCGCCTTCCTCCGCCTGTGGACAGGTGTGCTGATCTAGGGAAGGACTCCTTAACCTTTTCCACTTGCAACTTTTGCCCAATAATGTTTTATGTGACCCCAGGCATGTAGTTATATAAAACAGACATACAAATCAAACATTTGCTAAGTCATAAATACCTTATTGTAAACATGTTTAAAAAAAAGTTACATGACCACATATGGAGTTGGGACCCACATTTTAAGAAGCTAGAATCTAGAACACCTTGTTGCTAAATGTAACTTGCTGCTATGGATGCTCCAGACAACAAACAAACAAAACCCAGGAAAACTAAGGCAATAAATGAAAAACTCATATGTAAGAGTCTTGACAATCTTGTTTTTTGCACCTGAGTCCAGCTCTGCCTGAAATTCAATTCCATTCATAAATAAGTCAGCTATATAATATAATAAATAATACAGTAAATAGGTGAGTTGGGTTTTCTCCCTAAACAATGTTGACTAAGCTAGTAATTTAGACTTCTATTATCCTTCATCTGATGGCCAAAGTTGTTTCTGAATCCCATCTATTCCACTGCTTTATTTCCCTTACAATGAAGTTTCACTTATCCGTGTAGCTTTAGGGGGTGGAGGCAGGGAGGTAAAATGTCTATTGTCTTAGGAATTCTGTGAACCATGACTAAATATAAAATCAAGTAGCTATAAGGAAAATTATTCTAAGGAGGAAATTTGACAGGAAATTCCAATTCTTCTGGAACATTTTGGACTTTAAAAGCTCCGTTTTATAATTATTGTCTTGGATATTCTTGGATATTCTTGTATGCCATTGGGCTACATTGGCACGTGATAGGGTCCAATGGAAATGTTACTGGCGCCCGCTCGAGCAAGTTGATGAATAATGGGATTCAAGTGATCAAGTGATATTCTTGTAATTTTAATTTTTAACTAAAATTTAAATAATATCCAATGCATTTAGAAATAACAACAGAAAAATTCAAGAACTACTAAAGAAAATATTGTCTAAGAGAACCTCCAACTGTGATCACACTGGAATGATTACAGGTCCAAGTGACAAGGTTAACTGGCTGTGAGGTTCCCTCTGGGCATCTTCCTTCTCTCCTTGGTTCAGATGTCAACTCTGGTTGAATAAGTAGAATTGTTGAGAGAAGACACTAAACTAGAGCAGTGACAAACAGGATGTATCTGAGGGAAGACTTATTTAACATTCTGATATCTGTCACAGGCACTTAAATGACAGTAAATGCAAAGGATATGCAGAATGCAGGGAAAATTCATTTCCCCTGACAAGGAAAGGTCGTGGTGAGTGAGAAGTGAGCAGGGAGAAATCACATTCACTCCTTTGCCATTGGGAGTGTGGGAGGGAAGGAGATGGTGGGTGCGGATAGAGGGAAGAGAAGGAAGGAGCGTACTGGTGTTTTATTGGAGTGCAGTGGGACTGAGCAAGGCAAAACAGGAATCATAAACTCTTAGGTCTCTAACCTCAAGACACCTCTGGAATCTTCAGAGCAGTGTCCCTAGAGGCCCAGAGCTCATGTTCTATGATAATGTTCCAAGAACTTTGCAGTATGCGGTCATCTTAGCTTCAAGTTTCTCAACTTGCTGGATCATGAGTCATGGGTTTTTCCATGAAACAAGGATACTTACTATGTCTTTTTATAAGAGTGAGAGAAGAGAGAGAGGAAGGAGCGAGAGAGAGAGAGAGAGAAGGAAAGAGAGGAGAGAGAAGAGAGAGAGAGGAGGAGAGAGGAGAGAGAAAAAAGAGAGAAGAGAAAGAGAGAGAGAGAAGAGAGAGAGAGTTGAATGTTGAAGAATCAAGCCCAGGTCCTCACACCTACAATGCAAACACACACACACACACACACACACACACACACACACACACACACACACGGTTCCTTGATGAGAATATTTTCATAAGACAGTGGCTTAAATGTTTATAGTACAATGTCTGTGATAGAAACAGAACTTAGCTCTCAAGGTCCTGATGTCCTGATAAACCTGCAGAGATGCTGGGGGTAGGCACTTCCTGCTGTGCCTGCCTGGTCTCAGCTGCCTGTGCGGATTGTCTGCCCCAGGTGGGGTGCTGCCGTGCTGCCCGCTGGTCTTTGTACTCCCTGCACCCATCTTCTCTTCCTTCTTGTTTTCTTTTTTTCACCCTCTTTAAGAGTTTTTAAAGAGTGCCTGTATTTCTTCAGGAGTTGCTTCCACATAGTGAATAATGAATGGAGGAGTGAGGGAGAGAGGGAAAAGCAATGGGATCAATCTGCCAAAATTCCCTGCTGAGTGCACTGCTTAAAGAGGAAAGAGATTCCTTTGCTCTCTGTTAGTGTGGTCCTAACATCTGGGGCTTGCATTAGTGCATTTCCACACTAAAGTGAATTTTTAAAGAATGAAACCCTGAGAGCTATTTTATGTATGATATGCACATGTATTTTATATACACAAGTGTAAAATAATATGGAAGATGAAACTTCAATGACTAACATTCTGAATTCATCCAAATGAAGGAGAAATTGGCCATTTATTATGGATAAGATCAGATGTTAGCACCACAGACCAGGAAGGAAGGAAGGAAGGAAGGAAGGGAGGGAGGGAGGGAGGAAGGAAGGAAGGAAGGAAGGAAGGAAGGAAGGAAGGAAGGAAGGAAGGAAGGAAGGAAGGAAGGAAGGAAGGAAGGAAGGAAGGAAGGAAGGACTCAGAGCCTTGTCAGTACTGGGTTCTGGGAGTGGAGCAGCAAGAGAGAAAGCGGCGGTTCTGCTTTGAAATTTGGTGATCTAATTAAGTTACACACAAAAGCAAACCTTCCCAAAGGAAGCCGCTGGGCCAGGTGCCACTGGGAAGCGCAGCCCACAGGCGCTGGCAGAGGCGTTCCACAGTCACATGTAGCTACTGAAGACGGGAAACAGGGCTCATGGGACTGACAGTCCGAGCATTCATTTTCAGCATTTGCTTATTTCCATTTTATTTGATTCTTTATAATTATTATTTAATTTTAAAATGAGTTTTGAAATTAATTGAAAAGTTGTGATTTACAAGACTATTCATAGATGAGTCTTGGGCATACAATATTCCAACATCAATCCCACCAGCAGTGCTTTTTTTATAACATAGTGCTCAAATATAGTGTTTTGTTTATTTTTATTTTTGTTTTTGGGTCACACCCAGCGATGCTCATGGCTTACACCTGGCTCTGCACTCAGGTATCGCTCCTGGAGGGCTCTGGGAACCATATGGAATGCCAGGGATCCTACAGGGATAGGTTGCGTGCAAGGCAAATGCCTTATCGACTGTACTATTGTTCTAGCACCTACAAGTGAATTTTTATCATCTAAATTAATTTAAATTTAAAAACCAATACTGAGGTCAGTTATTGGCAGAATTTTTTTTTTGTTAGATACAACTTGGGGATGTGAATCTGTTTTTTGTCTTTTTTCTGCTTTCTTGTTTCTAGGGTCCAGGGCCATCCTAGTGATGTTTGGTGTTGTGAGGCAGTGTCTATCCCAAGCTTGGGGGCCACCAACATCACCTCCAGGTGCATAATACCCAGGGTATGTTATGCAGTGCTGAAAATGGAACTCAGGGCCCCACATTTGCTAGGCAGGTGTTCTCCACTTTAAGTTCTCTCTCTGGTTCTTTGTTTTTAAACAATGAGCTCTGAGTATGAGTCAAATATTTTCTGTGAAAATATTGGAACCTACATACTTTTTTTTGGTTTGCTTTTTGGGTCACACCCGGCGATGCTCAGAGGTTGCTCCTGGCTCTGCACTCAGGAATTACTCCTGATTGTGCTTGGGGGACCATATGGGATGGCGGGGGATCGAACACGGGCCAGCAAAGGCCGGCTGTGTGCAAGGCAAACGCCCTACCCGCTGGACTATCGCTCCATCCCCCTACATACTTTTAAGTGTAAAGTGCATCCTGAATTTGTTAACTAACTAAAATAATTTTAACTAAAATAATTTTAAAAGTAACATAAAAATGATTTTGAAAATATTTGTTACATGTTAAATTGATATCTTGGATTAAATTAAATATATTAACACTGATGTGATGTATTTCTTTTTAAAATATGTCTACTAGAAAAATATAAATTGTTTTCATGATTTGCATTTATCTTTTTTTTATAAATTTTTTAAAAGTTTTTAAAATTATTTTTACAATTACAAAGATATACAATTAAAAAGTTCATATTTGGGTTTTGGTCATACAGTGTTCCAGCACCCATCCCTCCACCAGTGCCCATCTCCCACCACCAAAGTCCCGGTTCCGATTTGCATTTATTTTGAACAGTACTGGCTTATGAGAATTTGAAGGGGAGAGGAAACTGATCATGAAAGAATTCCTTTTTTTTTTTTTGGGTCACACCTGGCGATGCTCAGGGTTTACTCCTTGCTCAGGAATTACTCCTGGCCGTGCTCAGGGGACCATATGGGATGCCGGGGATTGAACCCAGGTCGGCGCACATGCAATGCAAATGCCCTACCTACTGGCCTTTTGAATTAGGTTTACAGAGCTGATCAGATCAGTCAGGTGAAGGGCAGAGGGTATTTCTATGAGGGATGTAATGAGTGTAGTGTGTGTGGGTCCAGCCAGGGATGTGTGGTGTGTGAGACAACTCAGGTCGTAGTGCTGAGGGAAGAGCAGTGGAAGGTGTGTTGGCATGAGGGAGGTCATGATGTGGGTGGTGTGAACCAGCCAGACTGAGCAAGTTAGGCTTAGTCCAGTGACCCAGAGGGAAGTTGGAGACTCTGAGCAGGGTCAAAGAGCTGAGAGAAGGGGCCAGAGCGATAGTCCAGCGGGTAAGGCGGTTGCCTTGCGCGCAGCCGCCCATGCTGGCCCGGGTTCGATCCCCAGCATCCCATATGGTCCCCTGAGCACCGCCAGGAGTAATTCCTGAGTGCAGAGCCAGGAGCAAGCCCTGAGCATTGCCAGGTGTGACCCAAAAAGCAAAAAAAGATAAAAAACAAGAGCCAAGAGAAGCTTTGGTGCATTTATCCGGCTGCACTGTGTGAAAGGCCTGGGGTGGGGCGGATTGGGAGCAGCCAAGCTTTGAAGACCTTGGGAGTCAGTTCTGGAAGTACCCAGAAACAAATAAGCATCTGATAAAACTTTGAGAGATTCTTAATAAAACCAAATTTAGAACAGAGTTCTCAACAGCACACTCTATTTCCTACAAATTAGTGGAGAGTTAATACCTTCATTTTCCTTCTTCCCACTAACCCATGCATTTTGTTTTTTATCTCCTATGCAGCTGTAGCAAAACTTGGGCCTTTTCCTGAAGTCTGGAATTGGAATTACATAAATCATCTTGTAAGTGAACCTCGACAGTTTACTTCTTCGGGCTCAAGCCAAATTTCCAGGGAGGGGTGAATACCATAGAGTCAGGGTTTAAGCAAATGAAAACTAAGAAACAGACCTGACCGGCGATGATCTATAAAGTTCACACATCATGGAATTGTAGAGCGGAACAGGCTGCTGTTTCCCTCCAGTTCAGCCTTTCTCTTCACTGAAGGGTAGGTAGGTCCGAGATCCAATGGCGTGTCACACAGCTTCTTGGCAACGGTACTACAATTAGAGCCTGATCTCAGAGTTTTGGACACTTTCCACCGTGCCACGTGGAATCCTATCAGGAACATCAAATATGTAAAGAGTCAAGAAAGATAAGGCTAGAGGATGAGGAGTTATGGAAGGTAATAGCGGGGTGAAAGGTAATAGTTGGGTCTGTTTATATTTAGAGAGTTTATATAAGCACACAAAGTCCCTTGAGTAAGATGCTAAAGCCTCTGTTCTTCCTGCTGCAGCCCACTGCAGTGTCATTGGTTGATCCTGAAAAGCTCAGGGACAGTTGGCCAGTGTTGGGACACACACGAGGAACACTTAATCCCCCTAGGAGGGATGTGGGCTGCAGGGCCAATCTTGCCACCTCCCCAGGAAGGTTAAGTCCCCCCTCCCCAAGGGGGTGTGGGCTGGAGGGCCAATCCTGCCATCTCCGCAGGACGGTTTCAAGCGCCACTGCTTTATTTGTTTGCAGAAAGACAGAAGCATTTGAGGACTAAAGAGGGAGCGGTGTGAAGGCAAAGCAGGGAGGGAGTGTGAGAAGAGGTTAAGCCGAGAGGCTGGGCTCAGATGTAAACGCTAGGAACATTATGAGGCTTTTAAAATAAAGCTCACACAGGTGAAGGCAGTGACAAAGAAAAGCCGCCCTGTGCTGCGGGGAGCTAAGTAAATAAGCACAAACGTCAAACGTTCAGAGCTGAATGGGGTGGGGTCGGGCGGGGAGGGTTGGGTTGGACCAAGAACTCAGCTGAAAGTACAAGAACATCTTTGGTTTTAATTGCCAAGTCCTGTTCTGTTAGATGGCACCTGGGGAGTTGCTCACATTTCAGGAAATATTTTCTGCTTAAGGGACCTTTCAGAGGAAAATATGAAAACTCAGTCTCAACTCTGAAACAGTCCAGCATTTGAGTTTATGAATTCCTTAGGTTTTCTTTATTACTTCTCTTTTGATGGAATCCAGGGTTCCCAAATATGAGACCTGTTAACCTGTGGCACCCCCTGCCCCACTTAGGCTTTCTTAAGGAGTTTTCACGTCACTTAGTGAATCTGCTTTTGTATCACTTGTCATTAAGTAATTGAAGCAAACAAAACAAAACAGAACAAACTCTAACCAATAACCCCGGGTTAAAAGCCACATAGACAGGTAACCTTGTTGTGTTCTACACATGAACACAACTAGTGGGTATAGAGCTAGAGCAAAAAAACAAGCAGAGGCCATGCCTGGCTTTTTGATTAGACATTAAACTTCAGAAAGGCATTAAACTTGTTGAACTCTGTGGCTAGAGTCCAGGTTGGAGAGCAGGTCAAGCAAGGAAAGCTGAGCGCAGAGTGAGCAATCTTTTGTTCTCAGCTGCTTTGAAGAACTTTAAAGTTAGGGTTAATGTTTGACGTTAGTTCTTAATTATTTTTTTTGCTTTGGTTTCTGTGCACACACAAAGAAAGCCTACGTCTTACATCTTTCGATAATGTGAAAAATGTAAACTTTTCTGTGAGGAGGATAATGCAAAATGGTGATGAGTTTAGGCTTTAGAACATAGAATCCAATAGAGGTATAATGTGAGTTACCAGCACGGGCCACACCAGGAGCATTAACCTCTCTAGCAGCCACATTAAAAACAAAAACAGATGATGGGGCTGGAGTAATAGCATAGCAGCTAGGGCGTTTGCCTTGCATGTGGCTGACCTGGGATATATCCTTGGCATTCCATTTGGTCCCTGAGCACTGCCAGGCTCCAGAGCCAGAAATAACTCCTGAGTATTGCTGGGTATGACCCATAAAAAGCAAAAAAGAAAAAACACCCACTCATAAACAAAAACAAAAATAAAACAGATGAAAGTAATTTCATAAGAGCAGTAATTAAACCCCTAAACTTGAAACTACTCTACGTGGGATTTTGTGTTATCCAGTATACTTAACATTTTTTAACATGTAATTAACATTTTAAAGATTTTATATATATTATGTATATATATTTAAATTTTTTATTATACCACCATGAGATATACAATTACAAAGATGTTCATGATTGGGTTTCAGTCACACAGTATTCCAAGATTTTATATTTTTACTCCTCAAAACAAGGCATAAAAATATATGGTGCGTATTACATTTTGCACACATATCATTTACAATTGGCCACATTTTTCTATAGCTATACTACTGAATACTACTCTCAGCCAATCAGACAAATGAAATGTTTTCTCTCTTCTCCTCCTCCTCCTCCTCCTCCTCATTCTTCTTCTTCTCCTCCTCCCTTTCCTCTCTCTCTCTCTCTCTCTCTCTCTCTCTCTCTCTCTCTCTCTCCCCTTTTTGAGCATTGTGGTTTGCAATACAGACACTGAAGGACTGTCATATATATCCCTTTACCTATTTTCAACACTCAGTTCTATTCCAGTACACACAGTTCTTATCCAGATTGGTCATTTCCAACTATCTTTGGCATAGTAGTCCCTTATCTATTGCAATAGCTAGAATCCAGAAAAAAAATTAAGTTAAAGAAACTATGGTACATCTACACAGTGGAACACTACACAGGTGTTAGGGAAAGTGAGGCTATGAAATTTGCTTATAAATGGATTGACATGGAGAGTGTCATGCTGAGTGAAATGAATGGGAGGGTCAGACATATAATGATTGTACTCCTTTGTAGGATATATATATATATATATGTATATATATATGTATATATATATATAAACCAACTATAATATGAAACTAATACTGACGAGCAATAGAAACAAGGGCCAGCAAGAGTGGTCCATAGTTGGAAGCCTGCCTCAAGTGTTGGAGGACAAAATACTTGGGATAAAGTTTTCTTGACTGTAGGAAAATATAATTTTGATAATTTTGAGCAATATAGTCAAGCTATACCAACATACAAGGTAAAAATAAGCTACCACATTTCAACTGCTCTGTGACTATATGTGGGTAGTGACTGCTCCTTGGGGCCAGGCAACCTTTTAGTCAAATTGAACTGACTTAGATGCTGCTTTATCTTGAGTAATTTCCTTTAACATCCTGTTTCCATATATGTAAAATGAAAATAACAATATCTACCTTACTGGGATTGTCATAAAGATAATATGTGTAAACATAAAATGCATATTTATATAAAATATACTTAATGTCCCCATTGCAATGTTTGGTATATTTTTAATCTTTACATCAATGGCCATTATTGGTTTTGGTGATAACATACATGGTGTAGTGTGGGAGTCCCCTTGTAAAGGCACAGTACTCGACTCTCAAAGGTCTCTTAAAGAGACAGTAATCTATAGTTAGGAAACTGGTAAGACAGTTGAGTCCAGGGTTCTGAACCTGGCTGGAGACTATAAATAGGGGCCTCCATGAGAGTGTCCTGCAGGGGTGGGGGGGTGGGGGGGTCTTCCGGATGGAGAGAGCAGCTGCCCCTGGTGTCTGGGCCGTAAGGCCTGCACCCGGCCATGGCCAGCACCAGGGAGGAGAAGCTGCTCCTGGTAGGCCCGAGGGCCAGCATCAGAGCCACAAGGCCTGGTGTCTGAGTCTGAGAGCTAACACCAAAGCTACCGACTACAGAGCAACAGAGCACTAGGGAAATAGGACCAAACTATGCAGCTCAGAGAAATAGTTAGGGACTTAGAGAAACAGTGAAATACAAGCAACACGATGAAACAACGTAACATAGGGAAACAAAGATAGGGACATAACCGAGGAGTCCAGAGAAAAGAGGCGCTGAAGAGAAAAGCCCTCAACAGAAAGGACCCAAGGAAAAGAATCCCGAAAGGAGAGGTCCTGGGTGAAGACCTAAAAACTGAAGCTCTGAACAGAGACATCTGAAAGTGAGAGGCCCCGAGGAGAGGAGCCCACACAGACACCCCAAGGAGAGAGCAGCCTGCAGGAGAACCGGCAGAGAGGCAGAGAGAGAGCCAGAGGTTCTTGGAGAGAGGCTCCTGCAGAGCAGCGAGGTGAAGCAAAAAGTAATGATTAAAGAGTGACCTTCAGGAACCTCTGGCCTTGCTCTTTATTCCCTGGACCAGGGTGAACAGCGTGGGCCCCAGACATAGGCCAAGGGCCCTAAGGGACTGTAAGTACTGCTGGGGACCCAGCTAAGCCCCCTGTATCTGCTGCCAAGGTCACTCCCAGATCCCCAAGGACTGTTAGGGTTATGGAATCCACTGGAAGTCCTTTGAGCCTGGGGCTTTGGGACCTCCCAAAGGAGAGACACAATCCCCCCCTCCACTTCCTTTATTATTAGAAAGGCTTAACAGTGATGGTGTTAGATTTTCTCCCAATCAGTAACTCAAAGTCAAATGAAACTGAGTTCTTTCTTTTCTTTTCTTTTCTTTCTTTCTTTCTTTCTTTCTTTCTTTCTTTCTTTCTTTCTTTTCTTTCTTTTTCTTTCTTTCTTTCTTTCTTTCTTTTCTTTCTTTCTTTCTTTCTTTCTTTCTTTCTTTCTTTCTTTCTTTCTTTCTTTCTTTCTTTCTTTCTTTCTTTCTTTCTTTCTTTCTTTCTTTCTTTTTCTCTCTCTCTTTGTCTCTTTCTTTTCTTTCTTTCTTTCTTTCTTTCTTTCTTTCTTTTTTCTTTCTTTCTTTCTTTCTTTCTTTCTTTCTTTCTTTCTTTCTTTCTTTCTCTCTCTCTCTCTTTCTCTCTCTCGTTCTCTCTTTCTCTTGTTCTCTCGTTCTCTCTTTCTCTCTTTCTCTCTCTCTTTCTCTCTTTCTCTCTCTCTTTCCCCTCCCTCCCTCCCTCCCTCCCTCCCTCCTCCCTCCCTCCCTCCCTCCCTCCTCCCTCCCTTCCTTCCTTCCTTCCTTCCTTCCTTCCTTCCTTCCTTCCTTCCTTCCTTCCTTCCTTCCTTCCTTCCTTCCTTCCTTCCTGCTTGCTTTCTTGCTCACTTGCTCACTCTCTCTCTCTGTTATGAATGAAGTTAGGTGAGGGGGAATGATTCAGTCCATATCAGGAAAATAGAAGTGATTCTTTTTTTTTAATTAAGTATTTTATTATACCACCGTGAGATATACAAATAAAAGATATACAATTAAAAAGTTCATGTTTGGGTTTTGGTCATACAGTGTTCCAGCACCCGTCCCTCCACCAGTGCCCATCTCCTACCACCAACGTCCCCGGTTCCCTCCCCCTTCCCCAGCCCACCTCCATGGCAGGTTCTTTATTTCTTTCCCTTTCTCTCTCTCTTTCTCTTTTCCTTCCCTAGAAGTGATTCTTAATTATTAAGTTCTATTGTTTAAGGTAGGGGCCAGAGACATAGTACAGAGCTTAGGGGGCTGGTCTTGCATGCAGTCAACTTTGGTTCCATCCTCAGCAATGTGTCTGGTCCCTGAGAACTGCCAGAATTGATCCCTGAGCACAGCATCAGAAGTATCCTGAATCCTTTCAGATATGGCTCACTCCTCTTGTAAATAAAATAGAGGGTGTTAGTTTACAATACTGCACTGTTTCATACCTCTACATATGTGTTACCTACACCACAACTACCAGCAAAGCTCCAGCATCACCTTTAAATTTTCTAAAATGTTATTAAAATGTTAGTTCCCACCCCACACCCTATAAACCCGGCTCTGTGTTCAGACTTCAAGGGCTTTGTCTGTTATGAATAAAACCATACAGTGTTTTTCCTTTTCCTTATGAATTATTTTGCTTAGTCAGAACTCTTTCAGTGCCATTCATGTTGTCAAAATGACAAGGTTTCATTCTTTTATTTTCTTTCTTTTGGAGGAATGTGGGCGTTTTGGCCACACAGGCTGTGCTCAGGCCTTACTCCTGACTCTGTGTTTAGAATCTCTCCTGGTAGTGTTCAGGGAACCATAGGTGGTTCTGAGATCAAATTGGGGCCAGCAACATGCAAGGATGGTGCTTTAACCCTTGTATTAGCTCTCTGGCCCAGGTATTTCTTTTCTTTCTTTCTTTTTTTTTCCTTTTTTGGGTCACACCCGGCAATGCTCAGGGGTTACTCCTGGCTCTTTGCTCAGGAATTACTCCTGGTGGTGCTCAGGGGACCATATGGGATGCCGAGGATCGAACACGGGTTGGCCACGTGCAAGGCAAATGTCCTGCCCGCTGGACTACCGCTCCGGCCCCTTTATTTTTTTCTTATGGCCAGATAATATTATCCCATTGCAAATATGTACCACATTCTTTTTTTTTCACTTTCCAGATGTATACTTTTAATTTTAAGTATCATATTTTTTACCTTTCAAGTCCACTCTGTAAAGTAAAAGCAGTAACATTTTAGTAATATC
Source organism: Cryptotis parvus (assembly GCA_021461705.1). Lineage (NCBI taxonomy): Eukaryota > Metazoa > Chordata > Mammalia > Eulipotyphla > Soricidae > Cryptotis > Cryptotis parvus. The sequence continues at coordinate 59,701 of JAJIBD010038430.1, forward strand.
AAAATTTTAATTTAGGTTGACAGGCATCAAATTGAGCCTCACATTTTGTGAAACTAGAACCTCCTCTTCCTCATCCATTTATCAGCCATTGAACACTGGGGTTGTTTGTAACTCTTGACTATTATAATTGGGCTGCAATGAATTAGAAGTGAATATATCTTTTGGATTAGTGTCTATATTTTTCAGATTGATCCCTAGGACTGGAATTGCTGGATCCTAGGGTAGTTCTATTTTTAGTGTTCTGAAAAACCTTCTTACAGTCTTCCACATAGGCTGCATTAATGTGCATTCCCTCCTGCAGTGGAAGTGATCTTTTCTCTCCAGGCCCTTGCTAATCCTTGGTTCTGAACTAACAAAAGGAAAAAAAAATAATGGCCTTCCCCTTGTGTGTAATAGCAAAGGCAGACAAGAGGGGTTCTAAGGAGTTTCCCATCAATTGTTACCCATCTTGTCAGAAATATTTAAAGCAGTTGAATCATTTTTATTCATTCCATTGTTTATAAAAGTACATGCGTTTAGATTTGGAGGGGGAGCTTTTAAATTCTGGAGCTCTTGGGCTGAGCAATAGTACAGCGAGTAGGGCATTTGCCTTGCGCACTGCAGACTGGGGATCCTATATGGTGCCCTAAGCACTGCCAGGAGCAGTTTTGAGTGCAGAGCCAGGAGCAACCCCTGAGCTTCTCGAGGAGGGGCCCCAAAACAATCAAAAAAATTCTGTCCTTCCACCAAAAAAATGCCAGTCCCTCCACCAGTGTCAACTTTCCTCCCCCAGTGCTTCCAAATTCCCTCCCCATTCCAACCCTCACTTCGACCCCACCTGTCAACTTGACAGGAACATTACACTGGTTCAGTGGTTGCTGCTTAGATCTCATGTTTTCAGTTGGATTGAATCTGTGTTTTGGGTATATGGCTCTGTCCCTCACTTGTGTTACTAAAATAGCTGAAGCCCTGATGCCTCTTAACTCCTTTTGGTTCTCTTCTGACCCCCTTGATTTCTTTTCTTCTCTGTCTTTTCTCTAAACACTGCAATCAAGGATGATCTAAGCCTCCCCTACCCCCTAATAAAGCTCTGGTGTTAAGCTGGGATTTCTGGCCTTGTTTTCTAGGGCAGTTTCCCCCTTAGGTGTTAGCCTCAGGGGATGTACTTTGTAATGCCATAGTATCAGGCCTACCTTTAATGTTCTAGCTATCTATCAGAGAAGCTGATCATTTACTTTGTGGTCTTAAGACCCATTTGATCTATTTTTTTTTCCATGATCTCTCTTTGGTAGCAGAGTCTGAGCATAAGAGAGGGATAGATTTGACTTGATCAAGTTATCATACTTTACCTACACGTGTCAAACCTGAGTGCAGTTATTGCCACTAGCACATGGTGCCAAGACTTTCAAAGGGAGTCAAGAAACTGGGCGAGGAAGGACAGATAGTATAGCAACAGAGGCACTGTCCTTGCACACAGCTGACCTGAGTTTGATCCCTGCATCCCATATGATGTATCCCCAAGAACTACCAGCAGTGATTCCTGAATGCAGAGCCAGGAGTATTCACTGCGATACCAGACCAGACGTGCCCTCAAGTCAGTCAATCAGCCAAACAAACAAACAAAAAACTGAAACTAAAAAAAAAAAACAAACAAACCGGGCCGGAGTGATAGTCCAGCAGGTAGGGCATTTGCCTTGCATGCAGCCGACCCGGGTTTGATCCTGAGCATCCCATATGGTCCCCATGCAGTGCCAGGAGTAATTTCTGAGCGAAAAGCCTGGAGGAACCCCTGAGTGCAGAGCCAGGAGTAACTCCCTGAGTGCAGAGCCAGGAGTAACCCTCAGCATCGCTGGGTGTGACCCAAAAAGCAAAATAATAATAATAATAATAATCACTGTCTGTCTGTCTGTCTTCCCGTTGTTCATCGATTTGCTCGAGCGGGCCCCAGTAACATCTCCATATGTCCTGTCTCATGCTACTAGAGCCCAAGGGCATCTGCTTGCTCCAGGAACATAAAGAGCCTCAATCCATTCTGGAATGAGGTCTATAATTGTTACTGGTATTTGGCATATCAAATACAACACGGGTAGCTTGCCAGGCTCTGCCGTGCAGGTAGCATACTCTTGTAGGCATCTCTAAGTCCAGCATTTATTGATGAACCCCGCGGCCGCTTGCTAATAATAATAATAATAATAATAATAATAATAAAATATATAAAACCTGGCCCGTTGCTTTTTCCCTACAGAGGACAAACCTCCTCTTTTTGGTTGCTAGTTTGCGGGAATTTTCTTCTTAAGGTAAGAGGTTTTCCTAAACAGAAATGAATCAAAAATCTTTATTTAAAATGTGCTGAATAAAAGCAAAAAAAAAAATCATTAGGCCAATGGGGTTAATTTTATTGAAAATTTTGCCATTTTTATCGAGATGCTCAGATTTATAGGACTGTTAATTATATTTTTCATGCACCTATTCCAGCACCCTCACCAGAGTGCTCGCCTCCCTCCACCAGAGTCCCTCAGGCCAGTCCCCTGACTCCCATGCAAACTCAGTTCTATAGACAGAATCTCCAGTTCTGATGACTTTGCTCATTTGCTATTCCCTTTACTATGTTTGTTTATACCCTTCATATGAGACAGATCGTTTAAAAATGTTTTATTGTGGAGCTTTTGACTCATATGTATAGATGAATAAAGTTAAACTACTGAAATTCCACAAAATTGTAAATCAATCAGTTGACAGCTTTTAAGAACTTGGTGCATTTTTTTGACCCTGAAAATATCTGTTTGACAGACCTGGAACTTTCTGTTCTCTGACTGTTATGCTATGTCCATTTGTTTCTGACTCCAGCATTACCGAGGACTTTGTGGCCCTGTTTTCCAGATCTGAGTTTAACTGGAGACTTAATTATCTGAGCAAGAACATGTAAGCCAAGTAGAGTTTGGGGGGTGAAGTCTGCGATTCCTGTTCCACCTCAATAGACAAGAAAATCTTTGTGCATCTGTGTTGATCATAGGTTCAGGCAAGCAGATGCTCTATATAGCAGAGGGAAGAAATTGGGGAGAGGAGCTTGTAACCAGACCATGTTCAGTTAAGATGAGGACAAAAGCTCCTTTATCTCGGCAAGAATTTGGTCTAGGGAGACCTGAGGCCTGAGCTGTGAGGTTTCCGTTTCAGTTCCAAGCAGGCATTTGAGCTGAACAGGAAGGGATGAAGGTCCGTTTGCTTGCCTCAGCTTTCAGCTATGATTTCTGACTAGAGTGTGTTTCTCAGATGGAATTCATAAGCACTTAGAAGAGTTTATCCTTCCTATAATTCCAGAAATTCTTTAGTTAGGTATTTTCAAAAGTTTCTTTCTTCTGAATTCACGTGACCCCAGCTACTAGGCAGCTGCAGCAGGTTACGGTTCAACCAGCAGGTCATGGTTCAACCAGCTGAAGTCGAACTGGGATTCCAGCTCAAGCCCACTTAATGACTATAATGTAATATATCTTAAAACGTGTGACACTTCTCTGAAGCAGGATCAGCTTCCCCATGCTTCTGATGACAGTCTCTGAAAGAATCTTTTCCTCTGCCTCTCAAGCTTTGCATTTCATTGTCCCCAGATTCTTGTAACTCGCCGAAGTGGTGTTTAGCTATAGGTGAACCACATGAACTAGTTTTAGTCTCCTCACCTGGACAATGGAGATTATCATGAGATTTCTGCTCATACAGAACTAAGTGAGGAAAAAGCTTCTTCACCTCAAAAGAAACAGTGACCAGGATAATACCCATCTGATAAGGGGTTAATATCCAGGATATATCAGGCACTGGTAGAACTTTACAGGAAGAAACCAGTCAACTCCATCAAAAAATGGGGAGAAGAAATGAACAGAAACTTTGACAAGTAAGAAATTCGAATGGCCAAAAGTCATATGAAAAAATGCTCATCATCACTAACCATCAGAGAGATGCAAATCAAAACAACAATGAGATATCACCTCATACCACAAAGACTGGCACATATCCAAAAGAGCAAGGACAACAAGTGTGGAATGGATGTGGGAAAAAGGGGACTCTCATCCATTGTTGGTGGGAATGTCAACCGGTACAGCCTTTTTGGAAAACAATATGGATATTCCTCCAAAGACTAGAAATTGACCTCCTGTTTGACCCAGCCATACCACTCCTGGAAATATATCCTGGGAAGCCAAAAACACACAGCGGAAACACCATCTGCACTTTTATGTTCATAGCAGCACTATTCCCAATAGCTACGATCTGGAAACAACCAGAGTGCCCAAGTACTGATGACTGGATAAAGAAACTTTGGTACATCTACACAATGGAATACTATGCAGCTGTTTGGAAAAATGAAGTTATGAAATTTACCTATAAATGGATGGACATAGAGAGGATCATGCTGAGTGAAATCAGCCAGAGGGAAAAGGACAGATATAGAATGACTGCATTTATTTGTGGAATATAAAAAAAAAGTATGATACCCATATCCAGGCCAGACAAAGCATAGATCAGGAGGTCTTGTCAGTTGGTAGAACTGCAAATGTATGGGAGTCAGAGGGTAGAAATACAGAGAAAGGAACAGTTTACTCATAATTATTGTAAATGATAATACCAGCGTAGAACTGAGTGTTGAAAGCAGGCAAAAGGATATGTTGATAACCTCTAACTGTATGTATTGCAAGCCACAGTGTGTAAAAGAAGAGAGAGAGAGAGAGAGAGAGAGGGAGAGAGAGACAGAGAGAAGTGAAAATTGCCAAAGATGCAGTCTTGGGGAGAGGGAAATCATGGGACATTGGTGGAGGGATGGGTGTTGGAACACTGTATGACTGAAACCCAAATATAAACACATTTTTAAAAGTATTTTATTATACCACCATGAGATATACAATTACAAAGATATGCAATTAAAAAGTTCATATTTGGGTTTTGGTCATACAGTGTTCCAGCACCCATCCCGCCACCAGTGCCCATCTCCCACCACCAACTACCCGGTTCCCTCCCTCTCCCCCCAGCCTGCCTCCATGGCAGGTTCTTTATTTCTTTCCTTTACTCTCTCCTTCTCTTTTCCTTCCCTTCCAGACTATGGATTACAGAATATACATTAAAGGGTTGTCATGTGTATTTTTTGCCTGTATTTAATGCTCAGTTCTAGGTTGGTATTAGTACTTTCTACAATTGTTAACACACTGTTCATGTTCTGTCTTACCTAGCCTCTGACTCCCACATGTTTTTGATAATTTCCACCTTTGACAAGACCTCCTGATCCATGTTTCACTTGATCTTGGATATTGGTATCATAATATGTACATATATATTTATGTTATGCAGATAAATGCAGTCATTCTGTATCTGTCTCTCTCCTTCTGGCTAATTTCACTCAACATAATCTTCTCCATGCCCATCCATTGATAGGCAAATTTTATAACTTCATTTTTCCTAACAGCTGCATAGTATTCTATTGTGTAGATGTACCAAAGCTTCTTTATCCAGTCATTGATTCTTGGGCACTCTGGTTGTTTCCAGATTCTGGCTATTGTGAATAATGCTGCTATGAACATAAAAGTAGGGATGGTGTTTCCGCTGCCTATTTTTGGCCTTCCAGAATAGATTCCCAGGAGTGGTATGGCTGGGTCAAATGGGAGTTCAATTTCTAGTCTTTGGAGGAATGCCCATATTGTTTTCCAGAAAGGCTGTACCAGCTGGCATTCCCACCAACAATGGATGAGTGTCCCCTTTTTCCCACATCCACGTCAGCACTTGTTGTTTTGCTCTTTTGAATATGTGCCAGTCTCTGTGGTGTAAAATGATATCTCATTGTTGTTTTGATTTGCATCTCTCTGTTGATTAATGATGGTGAGCATTTTTTCATATGCCTTTTGGCCATTCAGATTTCTTCCTTGTTGAAGTTTCTGTTCATTTCTTCTCCCCATTTTTTGATGGGGTTGTTTGTTTTCTTCTTGCAAAAAATTCTACCAGTGCCTGATGTATTCTGGATATTAACCCCTTGTCAGATGGGTATTGGGTGAATATTCTTTCCCATTCTGTGGACTGTCTTTGTATCTTAGTCACTGCTTCTTTTGAGGTGCAGAAGCTTTTTAGTTTCATGTAGTCCCATATGTTTATCTTTTCTTCTAGTTGCTTTGTTAGTGAGGTTTTACCTTTGAAGATGCCTTTAGCTTCAATGTCATGGAGGGTGTTTCCTATATTTTCTTCAATGTGCTTTATGGATTCAAGTTTGATAGTGAGATCTTTAATCCATTTTGATCTGATTTTTGTGCATGGTGTTAGACAGGTCCAAATTCATTTTTTTACATGTCGCTGCCCAGTTTTCCCAACACCACTTGTTGAAGAGGCTTTCCTTACTCCATTTTGGACTCTTTGAACCTTAATCAAAGATTAAATGATCATGTGTTTGAGGTTGGGTGTCAGGATATTCAATTCTATTCCATAGGTCCACAGGTCTGTTTTTATTCCAATACCATGCTGTTTTAATTACTACTGCCTTGTAGTACAGTTTGAAGTTGGGAAAGGTGATGCCTCTCATCTTCTTTTTTCCCAAGGATTGCTTTAGCTATCCGTGGAGGTTTATTGTTCCATACACATTTCAGGAGTGTTTGGTCACCAAATATAAACAGTTTGGTAACTGTATATCTCATGGTGGTATAATAAAAAAAAGAACTATGTGAAGAGCTTTGGCTCAATAATAAGATAGTGATATAAGTGTTTGGAACATTATAAAAGCAGCACATGGCCTGGGATAGACAAACACCTGCAGTAACCAGGTAATTTAAGAGGAGACCAGGTATAGGAAAAGTAACAGTAACATCACTCAAAAAAATAGCAACTGATCTCAGAGACCTTAACCTTGTACAGGAAATGGAAAATAGGGCCCTGGGCTCAGCTGTTTAATTTTAGCAAATTACTGCTATGTGTTATAGAAAGAAGTGGAATATGGGAATGGAGCTGCTAATTCTTCTGATTTTATTTTTTTCTTTTGTTTATGGGCCACACTGGCTATACTCAGGGCTTTCTCCTCGTTCTTCTCTGAAATCACTTCTGTTGGTACTCAGAAGACCATGCATGGTATTGGGGATTGAACTAGGTTTGGCTGCATGCAAGGCAAATGATTTTATTTGTATTTTTCTCTTGACCTCTGATTTAATTTTTAAATGAATAAGCAGAAAGCTAGATTATTTTTTCAGAACTGCCAAAGTTTTAAATTATTATAAATGACTCGTGTTACAGATAAATTCATTAAATATGCACACCCAAAGGGGCTGGAGAGGTAGTACAGTTGCTCATGACTGACCTGGATTTGATTCCCAGTACCCCATATGGTTCCCTGAGCCTCGCTGGGAGTGATTCCTGAGCACAGAACCAGGAGTAAGCCCTGAGCATTGCTACGTGTGATTCCCCCAGACAATCTGTCAATCAAACCAATATACATACTTAAGTGGAACGAACAATACATATCTGTTGTTAGGTGCAGTCTGCAAGCTCGTGATTTGAAGCTACAGGACTTTGCTACAGGACTCTCTTAGAATCATATGCAAGTCTGGAGTGAGCTGGATACTGACTTCTGCCTTTTTTGTTTCAACCCAGAGAGAGAAAACAGACTATACTAGATTTGCAGTAAATTGTTAGAAATTTACTGAGAATCCCTGGAGAAAATCAAGAGGTTATACTTACAAGAAGGGTATAATGGTTCAATGCTGAAAAAGTTTGAGAAAATCAGAGATGCTGGAAATACGATGGAGATGAACCAACCAAAAGTGACCTTTGATAAGATCTTAGATATGGAGGGAGGGGAGGGAGGGAGGGGAGGGAGGGGGGGGAGAGAGAGAGAGAGAGAGAGAGAGAGAGAGAGAGAGAGAGAGAGAGAGAGAGAATTAAAAACAAGAAAATTGTTTTTGGGGCAGAAATATAAACAAGACTATATATTTTAATTCACATATAGGTTGTGCTGTTTAATTTGTCTAAATTTCTGGAGGTCTGTGAAAGTAGCAATGCTGTGCTTATAGGAGAGGCTATTTTCATGTTCAAGAGATGCATCCTGAGATCTCTGGGGAAGTTTTAATAATGATTCATTGAATGATCTTGTTGAGAGAGAGAATGGAGACAAAGCTAACCGAGGTGAAGAGTACTCATTGTACTTTTCTTTCATCTTCCCTGTGGATTTTAAGTATTTTTAAAAATGTAAGTGAAAAATAAGATATATTTTAAGAGGAGGTGAGTTGTGAGTTTCCTGCTTAGGACTCATTCAGGTTGATTTGTTCTTGAGTCTTGGTGTGTTGGTACAACTGGGTACCTGACCTTGGATGGATTTGAAATCTCCTTTAAGGATGTTGTACTTAAGGATGTAGTTGGGGCAGGTCCCAACCATGTATGTATAGAATGCTTTAATCACTCAGTTCCTTGTCATGTTTGTGCCTCTTTACTAAAATGAGACGACTTGTGTAAGACAACTAGCACAGTGCTCAACACATGGCTTGGCCTGTGTCAAATGGTTTTTAAAATTTTTTGCTTATGTGTGATCTTATTTTAGAACAAGAATAGCATCCCAGAGTATCAAGACATTACTTCAAAGCATAGGTGAATACTTTTTCCTTATTTTGTGAGGGCACACATTCAGTTCACTTGTATCACTTGTCTTCCTGTTGTTCATCGATTTGCTCGAGGGGGACCAGTAACATCTCCATACGTCCTGTCACAAGCAAGTATACCCAAGGCATCTGCTCGCTCCCGAACACGAAGGGCCTCAAGCCATTTGTTCAGGTCATGGGAAGCCATTCCTTCAGGCATGTTCAGTTATGATATAATTAAAACCTATCCAGTTGAAATTTTATATCAAAAACCTATACCTGTTTCATACTAACATTTGAAGAGGTGAGGTTCTTAGGGCCAAGAAAAGAACTCCAAAGCACACACTGGCATGCAAGACCCAAGTTCCATCCAGCTTCACACAGCACCCCACCCCCTAGGTGTGGCTTCTATAAAAAAACAAACTAACCAGCTAACTAACCAACTAACCAACCAACCAACCAACTAACTAGGTCTCTTACTTTAGGGGGCAATTTTGTTCTTAGCTTCTGCTTTAGAACAAGTAAAAAATCTCTCTCATTATATCTATCTATCTATCTATCTATCTATCTATCTATCTATCTATCTATCTATCTATCTATCTATCTATCTATCTATATCTATCTCTCTATCTATCTATCTATCTATCTATCTATCTATCTATCTATCTATCTATCTATCTATCTATCTATCTATCTATCTATCTATCTATCTATCTATCTATCTATCTATCTATCTATCTATCTATCTATCTATCTATCTATCTATCTATCTATCTTTCTATCTTTCTATCTTTCTATCTCTCTATCTCTCTATCTATCTATCTATCTATCTATCTATCTATCTATCTATCTATCTATCTATCTATCTATCTATCTATCTATCTATCTATCTATCTATCTATCTATCTATCTATCTATCTATCTATCTATCTATCTATCTATCTATCTAATCTACCTATCTACCTATCTATCAACTTCAGAAATTCAGAATAACAGAGGACACCCAAAAACATATTAGAGCACATGAATCACTCTATGCCTTGTGACTACACTTACCTGTAATGTGCTGACAAGCATCTTTGGAAAGCTACAGTTTCTAGGAATTTCAGGTATGAACTATTCATCCGGTTGGTGGTGGGTTTCCGTTCTGCTGTGCCCCTCAGAACACCCAATCCTTGCTGTACTAATAACCTGGGTCCTCTTGCTCTTGCACAGTGTCTGCGGTCCCCACCATACCCAGACAGACATCTGTGTACTTAGCCTCTGAAAAGACTGTCCTGGACTCTGGGGCACTTTCCCTAATTTTGTTCTTAGGAATTCATGTCCATTTTATCTTTTCCTCACCTTCTAGCTAGAAATGACTCTTTTAGGTAAACTTTCCCAAGTACTTCTCTTTGAGGTTTAGCTCTGTTCTCCCCTAAGTACCCTGTCACTTCCCCAAACCCCCTCTACAGTCAAGCCTACTCTAGCAAGTGGGCAAGAGTCCAAATGAAAGACATATACCACACACAAGCATAGGCAATGTTAAACTATCTTGTGTCACCATACCTGGACAAATATATCTCCTGCCAAGCCATGGGAATATGTTTCGAAGTGAACAAAGCTGGCTAGATTGGCTCATTGCAATGAGACCTCAGGACTGTGGACAAGGTAACTGACATATTAATAGGAGGATATTAGAAAACTCAGGCTTATTATGGACGTGGGTGCTCACAGGAAGTGAGAAGTTCAGGGTTAAATAGAAAATCTTCTTGGGGCTAGTCCCAGGACTGGTACCTTAACAAAATGGGGCCAATGGGTGATGAACCAGTGATCCCTCTGATTAGCTAGTGTTGGGGATGTTGGTCATTGGTGTGGTTTGGATGATGTCTTTGTCTGAGACAAAGACTCAGACATGAGTAGAGAAGCCCTGTCCTTGGTTTTCTTTTTAAAATTTTTTTTATTATACCACCGTGAGATATACAGTTACAAAGATGTTCATGTTTGGGTTTCAGTCATACAGTTCCAGCACCCATCCTTCCACCAGTGCACATTTCCCACCACCAATGTTCCCAATTCCTCCCCTCTCCCTCAGCCTGCCTCTATGGCAGGTTCTTTATCTTCTCTCTCTCTCTCTCTCTCTCTCTCTCTCTCTTTTTTCTCTTACACACTGTGGCTTGCAATACATACATTTAGAGGTTATCATGTATATCCCTTTGCCTAGAGTCAATGCTCAGTTCTAGGCTGGTGTTATCATTTCCAACAATTATTAGCACACTATTCCTTTCTCTGTGTTACCTAACCTCTGACTCCCACACACTTTCAGTAGATTCCACCCACTGACAAGACCTGATTCATTTTTTTAATCTGGCCTTGGATATTGGTATCATATTTTTTATTTATTTATTTTTTAATATTTTATTATACCACTGTTAGATATACTATTGCAAGATGTTCATGTTTGAATTTTGGTTTTACAGTGTTCCAACACCCATCCCTCCACCCCTGCCCATCTCCTATCACCAACATCCTCACCTTCCTCCCCCTTCCCCTAGCCTTGCCTCCATGGCAGGTTCTTTATTCCTTTCTCTCTCTCTCTCTCTCTCTCTCTCTCTCTCTCTCTCTCCTTCTCGCTTCCCTTTCTTACACATTGTAGATTGTAATATACTCTAGAACAGGTATCATATTTTTTTATATTCCCACAAATAAATGCATTCATTCTATATCTGTCCTTTTCCCTCTGCTAATTTCACTCAGCATGATACTCTCCATGTCCGTCCATTTATAGGCCAGCTGCATAGTATTCCACCATGTAGATGTACCACAGTTTCTTTATCCAGTTGTCTGTTCTTGGGTGCTCTGGTTGTTTACAGATTCTGGCTCTTGTGAATAGTGCTGCTATGAATGTAGAAGTGCAGATGGTGTTTCTGTTGTGTGTTTTTGGCCTCCCAGGGTATATTCCCAGGAGTGGTATGAAGCCCTGTCTTTGGTTCCATCTCAGGAACAGGCGGTGAACTTGTCTTATGCTGGTGGCTTTGAGATTGTTTGTGCTCAGTGGAGAATACCATGGCTCACCTGGGCATGCCAGATTAACACATGGCGAACCCCACATTTAGCATTTGTGCTGCTTTTATTTTCCTCTCTTAATTCATCCCCTACGACTATCCTCCTGTCTTTGGAGCACAAATAATAAAGAGAAATTCAATGATTTCTTTTTTTCAGCATTCTTCATTCTTTCCTAGTTATCCTCTTTCTTAGAGACCCCAAGTGGAGCTGAGACTGCCTCCCGTGTCATGGGGTGACGTGGTGTTCTTACAGCCCTAGCAGATCTGAGACTGCCCCGTGTGTCGTGGGGTGACGTGGTGTTCTTACAGCCCTAGCAGAGCTGATTCTGCCTCCTGTGTTGTGGCGTGATGTGGAGCTTTTTCATGTGTATCTTCTCAGCTTGCTTTGTCTCCCTTCCATGTCTTTGGATCGTTGGTGGCTTTTGGGGGCTTGTTTAGAATTTCTCCTCCCTGAACATCTCCCTCCCAGGGAATATTTGTTTTAGCTTCTTTTTACCTTTTCAATCTGTTGTTTTTAAAGTTCATTTTTATCTCTATTTTATGAGTCTCTATCCCCAATTTTTCCTGTTGTTCTTACCAACAGGAGAAAACTTCACATGATGGCCATGCTTAAGTTTAGGCAGTTCATTCCATTCTTGCTTGCTTATCAGTAACAAGACCCTGAATTTTATTTCATCTCCAAAATGATATTTGAAATACAATCTTTTCTCTTGCTCTGATCATTGCTATGTGATACTTTTTTTTTCTTTTTAAGAATCTAGCCCATTTTTAGGTGCTCTCAGCCAAGACAGCAAATCTGGCACTACAATAAAAGCATCACATGCTTTTGAATAGCATGCTTTGCTGCGGGCTAAATAAATAGTGGCCACTGACTGTTTCAGTGGAGTCCAATATACACAGAAACTTAAGATCAACAATCAAAATTTGCCTAGAGATATTAGTGACTGGTTAAAAATGGAGAATGTCAGGTATCTTAGAAAATCATCACTTTGATGTTTTCTTTCTTTTCTTTTTTTTTTGTGGTAATGGAAACCAAACCCAGCATCTCACACATGCAAGGCATGCACTCTACCACTGAGCCATATACCTACTCCTAATCCTGCCCAACAGCTTTTAAAACCTTTTAAAGTCTTTCAAAAAGTACCCCACTCCCAGCCCCCAGCAGCTTTGAGTACACGGAGTGAAGGGAGGGTTCCCCACAGACCTTCCCCCATGATTGCCTCTTGCTGGCTCTGTGCTTAGAACCCTGTCAGGAGGAGGTTTTTTTTTTAAGTATTTTATTATACCACCGTGAGATATACAAATAAAAAGATATACAATTAAAAGTTCATGTTTGGGTTTTGGTCATACAGTGTTCCAGCACCCGTCCCTCCACCAGTGCTGAGTATTCCTCCCTGGGCATGCGATTCAGGGATCCCAGACACAGGAGGAACATTAGATTTTCCCCAATATGTGAACTCAAGAACAGGGACCCTTTATTTCTTAAATATTAACAGGAAGGCTGACATTATGAGGCTCAAGCCAATTCACAGTCTTAAAAAAAGTAGATAACAAAAAAGTCTTGGGTTAAAGGGATAGTACAGTGGGTAGGGCATTTGTCATACATGAGACCAACCCCTTTTCAATCCCTGCTGCCCTCTAGGGTCCCCTGAGCCTTGCTAACAGTGATCCTTGAGCTCAGAGTCAGGAGTAAGTCCTGAGTACTGTTTTGGCCTCAAACTAACAAACAAAATGTTTCTCCCTACCGAAGAGGTAGTATAGGGATTAAAATATATGGCTTGCATGCAGCCTACTCTGACTTCAAACCCAGTATCTTATAGGGGTCCTTGAACTTTGAATGATCCCCAGACAGAGCAAGGCCCAATTCCTGTGTACCTACCGCCAAGTATGATCCAACACTCCCTTCCCTCTCCAGCCTTGCAAAGAATAAATGGAAAAGGGGAGAGATGGGAAAATCAGAGGCAGCTTTGACCATGGAAGCACCTTTTAGAGTCCTGTCCTTTATTTTGGACACTTAGGTTCCCTTCCCCATTACCTCTGGGGTTCCCACCATTTAATCTGAATGACTAGGAGGCTGGTGTTAGACGACATGGATATATTCAGGTGACAGACTTCACTTCTATGTCCAGAATAATGGGTTTAACCTTAAGATAAGACTTTCTGAATTAAAGGACACTCACAGTGGGGAGTTTGTTCAGGAGATAGCTGTGGTTGCATCTTATTGGAAGGAAGGTATAGATTAGATTAACCTGAGGAGCTCATAGTCCTGGTGAAAGGTGTAGAGAGTCAAGTTAGGGGTTTTGGGGGACTGGGCTAGGGAACATTATTTTTTAATATTTTATTATTTTTTGCCACATATGGCAGTGCTCAGGGTTACTCCTGGCTCTGTGCTCAGGGATCACTTCTAACAGACTCAGGGGACCATATGGGGTGCCAATGATCTAACTGGGCTGACTTCATGCAATGCAAGCATCCTACCTACTGTACTATTGCTCTAGCCCCCCAGGGAATAGTTCTTGAACCTTAAAGGAGAGGAAGTTGCTTGTCATTTGGTATGTTTGGGGTGTGTTTCTATCATTCCTTCCATCTTACTCTTTTGCCCATTGCACGTAAATTTCGCTGAAGGCTTGTGGCCCCTGCCCCCTTTTTGGCCTCTTGGGTGGTGAGGTTAAGACTGTCCCTGGAACATAGTATGGCAAGAATGTTCCCAGGGAAGACAGATGGCTGTTACCCAGAAGTGTGCTCATAAATTATGTATAGTACAATGTGCCTGTCCACAAGTTCTTTCTCAAGGTTGTGTTGCACACAGCTGCTCGTCTGCCCCACTTTGCCTTTGATCTGCGCCATATAAATCTCCCTCCTGACATACCAGGGTGTGGATAATTCCTCACCGTTCAGCTGAACACTATGGTTGCCCCTATTACTGAACAACAAACCCACTGTCTCTAGCTGCTCACTCTCTGAGCACCTTCTCTGGGACTTTTGGTTATTATGCACAAACTTCAGAGATTTAGGCTGTAGTATTACATTCTTTGTTCATGGGTTTCCTCAAAACTTGGGCATAATTTCTCTCTGGAAGCCTGGTTATCCTGAGAAGTACCTGAGAAGAAGTTTTCATGAAAGAGTAAACATGAAAGCGTAGAGCAGAATAGTGTTTATCCCCAGGGGAAGAGGCAACCATGGTCCATAAGAGAATGAAGAGAATCATATGTCACTTCTCAGCACCCCCCAGTCCTCCCTTTTCCCATGTAGCTGGAATTTGATGCCCCGATACTACATGATGCCCCTGCAGCTAGCACAGGACAATTGGTCCCTGGGCTGCAATCCTTGGCTTACTCCCTTCTGTTTCTGATTGACCGCTGCTGTCTCTGGAATTCAGCATGATGTCTGTTATTCCACTCAAGCTACCTTCGGATTGGCCATGAGCATGGACAACACTCCCATCTGCACCAGTTGTTCCAGTTTTGCCCTTATTGTGTCCTGGGACCTCTTCATTTGAACATGACTAGAATATTTTCCACTAACCCAGTGTATTCGTATCTCCAGGGCACTTTCTTTTTATTTTTTTAATTTTATTTTTTAATATATTTTATTATAACAACATGAGATAAACAATTACAAAAATGTTCATGTTTGGGTTTCTCCATACAGTGTTCCAGCACCCATCCCTCCACCAGTGCCCATTTCCCACCATCAATGTCCCTGATACCCTCCCCCTCCCCTAGCCTGACTCTATGGCAGGTTCTTTATCTCTTTTCTCTTTCTCTCTCTCTTCCTTCTCTTACATATTGTGGCTTGTAATACTTAGAGGTTATCATGTGTATCTTTTTGCCTATATTTAATGCTAAGTTCTATGCGGTAATAGCACTTTCGACAATTATGGCATACTGTTCTCTTATCTGTCTTACCTAACTTTTTGCTCCCACATGTTTGTGATAATTTACACCTTTGACAAACCTCCTGATCCACATTTCACCTGACCTTGAATGGTGGTATTATAATATGTATATATATATGTATATATATTTATGTCATGCAAATAAATGCAGTCATTCTATATCTGTCTCTCTCCTTCTGGCTAATTTCACTCAACATGATCCTCTCCATGTCCATCCATTTATAGGCAAATTTTATAACTTTATTTTTCCTAACAGCTGCATAGTATTCCATTGTGTAGATGTACCAAAGCTTCTTTATTCAGTCATCAATTCTCGGGCACTCTGGTTGTTTCCAGATTCTGGCTATTGTGAATAATGCTGCTATGAACATAAAAGTAGGGATGGTGTTTCCGCTGTGTGTTTTTGGCTTCCCAGAGTATATACAACTTCCCAGAGTATTTACAACTTCCCAGGAGCTGTATGGCTGGGTCAAATGGGAGTTCAATTTCTAGTCTTTGGAGGAATGTCCATATTGTTTTCCCAAAAAGGCTATACCAGCCGACATTCCCATCAACAAAGGATGAGAGTCCCCTTTTCCCCGCATCCACGCCAGTATTTATTGTTCTTGCTCTTTTGGACATGTGCCAGTCTCTGTGGTGTGAGATGATATCTCATTGTTGTTTTGATTTGCATCTCTCTGATGACTAATGATGATGAGCATTTTTTCATATGTCTTTTGGTCCAGGGCACTTTCTATGGTCACATACCTTTCCCTCAACCCAGAGTCACCTAGTGCTTTTTGGTAGGCAATTCTCTGGCTTGAAAAGGTTCTTTTAGGTTTTCTGTTCATCACACCCACTAGAATCTCCTGTCCTGTGAAAAGGACTAGAATCTCATTTCTTTTTTTTTTTTCTGGGGCGGGGAGCAATTGCCGATAATGCTCAGGGATTACTCTTGTCTCTGCACTAAGGGATCAATTCTGGCAGTGCTTGGGGGACCATATGGGGTGCCAGGGGATCGAACCAAGGTAGTGCCTCATGTCAAGTAAGTGTCTTACTGGCTGTATACCACTCTGGCCACTTAGCAATTCATTTTTTTTTCTTTTGGGTCACACCCGGCGATGCTCAGGGGTTACTCCTGGCTCTGCACTCAGGAATTACTCCTGGCGGTGCTCGGGGACCATATGGGATGCCGAGGATCAAACCCAGGCCGGCACAGGCTGGCCGCAGTGCAAGGCAAATGCTCTACCCGCTGGGCTATCGCCCGGCCCCAGCAATTCATTTCTAATGAACAAAATCCAACAAAGGAAATGGTATGACCCTTCCAGGGTTGTGTTATGAAGGTTGACTTCTGGTATGCTTGCTCTGTCCTCTATAGCTTTCTTTTTTTCTTTCTTTTTTTTTTCTTTCTAACTTTCTTTGGAGACCATGCTCCCCTGATGGAGCAAAAAAGCTGAAAGAGACCTTCTGAGACCAACAACCAGCCACAAGTGCAGACCTCAGCCCTTTAGAGTGCAGGACCTGATTCCTGCTAGTGACCCCCTGAATGAACCTGGAAGTTGATTATCCCTAAGTCCAAATGAGATGCTTGAAGCTCCAATCAAAACCTTGATTGTAACCTTCCAAGAGACCTCAGGCAGAATTGCCCAGCTAAACTGTGCCACAATTACCAGCCTATAGTAACCGGGATATAACAAGTGTGTATTGTGTCAAGCTACTAAATTGGGGGATATTTTGTTAAGTATTCTTAGAAAACTAGGACAACTCATCCACTCATTCAGCTCCAATACCTACTTCTCTCTTGCATCTCCACTCCCTGGAGCATGATTGGCTAAGTAAGTGGCAGCCTGGAAAAGCTCAGATCCCCAGGAGATGTCAACCAGTGAGGTAAGGGGAATTGGCTGCTTTCTAATCCTTAGTGGCACAATTCTAAGTTGCATTTTAGAGGTTTTCAGAGGACTTTAGGGGAGCTACGCCATGGTTGCCCATAGAGATACCTTGTTCAAGTTGCCTTCATTGGTTCTCTTTCCCTCTCGGTCTTACTTCCCCTGTTGCTCCCCACACCTGCTGGCAACTGTACTAATATTCAGATCCCTCCTTCAGGGTCTGTTTTTTTTTTTGAGAATACAAAGACCAAGGCAATACCAAGACAAAGCCTTTTATATATTTTCTAAAAGTTCTCCTAAAGGAGTGAAAGAGCTAACACAAACTTGCCAAAGCTCTATTGATATTTTAGATGATGACCGAATCTTCTCTAGATTAGGAGAATAGGAGCAGGATTAATCAGAGAACTTTAATGGTGTTTTATCTTACTTGCCATTTCATAAGACTATGATTCTGGGGCCAGAGCAAGTAGGGCATTTGCCTTGCATGCAGCCGACCTGGGTTCTATCCCGGCATCCCATATGGTCCCCTGAGAGCCGCCAGGAGTAATTCCTGATTGCAGAGCCAGGAGTAACCCCCTGAGCATCACCAGGTGTGACTCTCATAAAAAAAAAAACACCCTAGGATTCTAAGGGCCCTGGGACTTGTGACAATGACTGCCATAAACAACACATACAGAAAGTAGGTATTCCCAGATAATGAACTGTGAAGCTGTATGCCTGGCTCAAATGGGACAGGGAAAGGAGAGAAGAGGAGAGGAAAGGAGAGGACTGGGGGAGAGAGAGAGAGAGAGAAGAGGAAGAGAGGAGAAGAGGGAGAGGGAGGGAGGATATGGAGAGAGGGAGACAGAGATTCTCACTGTAAGTTTCTGGAAGCCACCTCACAGGCCCAGTGCCCTGGCTAGCAAAATGATAAAAGAGATCTTTTATCCTCAAATTCCCTTTGGGCTCCCAAAGGTTTGGTTAAAACAGCCTATTGCCAGGATCCCTTAACATGAAAGAAGAGTAAGAATTCTTTTTGGAATGAGCTGACTGATGGAAACTTTGGGAATGGAGCACTTGAGATCCAATACCCCTCTTAACGAGATAGGGTAGATACTAGCCCAGTGGTCTCAAAAGGGAGTGATTTTTCTCTTCCTTCCCGGGGTCATTTGATAATATCTGGGGATGTTTTTGATCTTCACAGCTCAGGGGAGCACTGCTAGTCTAGAGGCCAGGATGCTCTAGCATCCTACAGTGCACTGGGCAGTCCACAAAGGATTGTTCAGTTTCAAATATGAACAGAGCTGAAGTTGAGAAACCAAAAACATTACAGCATTCTCTTCAAACTTGAGAGTAGGGGCAGAGATGTGGCTCAGTGGTAGAGCATGTGCCTTGGATGGAGCAGTAGAACTTGCCCTGGGTTCAGTTTCTGACACCACCCCTGCAAAATTAAAAGGTAAGAGGCTATGAGCTTATATATATGTATATATATCTATATGTATACATATATATGTATACATATATATGTATACATATATGTATACATATATATGTATACATATATATGTATACATATATATGTATACATATATAATGTTATCTACCAATGAGATATATTTAGAAGCTAAAGAGAAAGGTTTTTTAAAAAAAATTTTATTATACCATCTTGAGATATACAATTACAAAGATGTTCATAAGATGTTCATATTTGGGTTTCGGTCATACATTGTTTCAGCACCCATCACTGGTGTTTTCAGCACCAGTCCCCATTTCCCACTACCAATGTCCCGATTCCCTCCCCCCTCCCTAGCCTGAATCTGTGGCAGGTTTCTTAATTTCTTTCTCTTTCTCTCTTTCTCTCTCTGTCTCTATTTAAAGAGAAAGGTTTTTTTAATTTTCTCTTTTTTTCTTTTCAAGAGGGAGTGGGTAGTCATCATCTCTTGGAAAGGCAGAGATGGCATAGATGAAAAGTCAAATGAACATAAGCCAGATATCAGGGTCTGTATTTTCTGCTCTGTGACCTTGAAAAAAATTACTCAATCTCTTTAGGATGTTCTTTCTTTAGGTCAATGTTTTCTCATTAACCAGTGATAGTTAAGCAGAGAGTATGTAAGGCGTTTGGTACAAAACATTTCAGATTCAGGGAAGCACCCAGTAACTGGGAACAAGAGCAATGGAAGAAAGGGAGAGGCCTGCAGCCCAAGCCCTGATGGGAGTAGCAGAGGCTGGAGAAAAGGGAGGATTCCATTTTCCAAAACATTGTCCACCACAATGGCGAACTCTCTGAAATTCCGCTTATGAAATCATCAGAGATTCTTCCCTACCACCCAGAATCTTGCTGCCTAAATTCCTGCTGGTTTTGGTTTTCATTTTTCAATATTTGCTTCTCAAATGTAAATAAACACTCCATCGCTGGGGCCAGTGGAGGCCTTCACACCCATGAAAGCCTTCTCACCAGGAGCTGTGGCTCAGACAAGGAGGCCACAGAGCTGGCGTCCACCGCGCTTCCCTGCCCCCTTCCCCCTGCTCCTTAAGAGCGGCTTTGGGTTACCCCAGAAAAACAGCTTGGGCACAAATACAGCAGCCCAAGACAAATACATGCCGACCTTGGAAGGTCTAATATTCAAGACATGAGGCCTCGGGAGAAGGAGCCCGCACAGGCAGGGAGGTCTCCTGGATACATCTGAGAGCTGATGGGAGAGAGGGGAGGGAGAAAAGAGAGGAGACAAGAGGGAGAGGGAGAGGAGAGAAAATGGAGTGGAGGAGAGGACGAGGAGGGAGGGAAGAGAGAAAGGAGAGTGTGGGTGAGAGTGGACAGGAGGAAGGGAGGAGCAATACAGGAATCAGTCCTTACAACCTCATCTCAGCCTGTCAGAAATGTCTCCTGTCACTGTTGCCACATTCTGTCCCTTAGTCACTTGGCCCAGCCTGGAGTAGAGAATCACACAACGGCCTGGATGCTGGGAGCCATTTCAGAGCAGCTTAGCATGTGGGCTTCATGTGTGCCACATACTCTGTGCAGCCTGAGTGATCACAGCAGGCAAACATGCGCTCCTTGCCTGGCAGGGACTTGTGTCCCTGTAAAGAAGGGAGCTTCTGTGATAAGCTCCATTGTTCAGAGGATTTGCACTGAAGAAGAAGAGGAGTTCTAATCTGCGTGTTCTGAAAACTAGATCGAGAAACATGGAGTCTCTAGCATCTGTCCATTTGTTATGTTTTAACTCCAGGCACTGCACTTGTTTCTCATTGTGCTGTTGTGCTAAAGTCACTGCCAACTAACTCAGTGCCTTAAAACAACACAGTGTAACCCCTGAGGGTCCTGGAGGAATATTTGAAGAAATACTTAGGAGGCCGGAAGTTCTTGAATCAGTTTCAGGGAAGCATCAAGTTATTGACTAGTTCCTGTTGCCTTGTGGAGCTCTACAGATCCCATTTCCTGGCCTTTTCTGCTTTCTCTGGGCGCCTCTGGCCCTTCCTTCATCTTCAAAGCGCATTATTACCCCATCCTCTGTTTCGGTTATCAGATCATCTCCTCTCGGATGATGATTCCTCCTTCATGCCTTCCATCCGAAGTGACCCGGGATCACATCAGGCCCATTTATAACCTGCCTGTGCAGTTGCCTGATGAATTGCCCCAGGTATGTTTCTGCTCTTTCTTAGCAAATTGTATTTCCAAATCTTCTGTACCGACTAGCTTCTGATTGACTTTGTCCGGCACAGTCAGGGCAGGAGGAAGCCTCCATGGACACGGCCTTTCTCTGGTGATCTTTCTTTAGTGACTATGCTCTAGAAACCTCCCCTCTCTGCCGCCTCCCACCCCCGCCCTTGCCTGCCAGCTCTCCCTGGGCAGCCTCCCTAATAGTGACTTGCTGGTGCTAATTCCCAGAGGACTAGTTAGCTTTCCAACTCTCCTAACACCTTCATGACCTCTTGTCCATTCTGTTGGTCTATCTGCATGGTGACAGGGGTTCTGAGTGAACAATGCCCCAAACTCTGGTTTCCAGGCATTTTAATCTCACCCCAAACCATTCGTTCAGTGTTATCTCCCAGATTCCTTTTTCCAAGCTAACTCAAACCACATGTTTTCTTCCAATAGACTTTCTTGCTTCAGCAAGTATATATACTCAAGTCGTGCCTTCTGTTACAATATATATATATGTGTATATATGTATATATATGCAATATATATGTATGTATGCAATATATATATATATATATATATGTATGTATACTTATACACACACTCAAGCCATGCCTTCTGTATGCAATATATATACATATATATTCAGGCCATGCCTTCTATATGCAGTGACTCTTCCCATTCTTGGCTTTGCTCACCAAAATATTTGGGGTGTTCTGAGAATCATTTCAAAATTCACTCTCTTCCCACAAGCCCTTGATTACTACGTCTGGACTAATTTCCTCTTGCTTTTGCTGTATCGTGACTGCGACCTCTAAGTATGAGGCCAGTGTTCTGCACACAGCTGCCTCACCCTGAAGACACCCACTGTGTACAATTTAATGGAGTTAATGTGGGATTTGTGCCAATACAATTCTCAGGGAAGAGGGAGGGAAATTGGTTTTTGTTTTACTCCATTTTTGCTCAAAGTTAGCAAAACTTACTTATCTTAGGTTTTAAAATGATAAACTGCCTCCCCCATTCTCATTGATGTAACTGATCCAAGTTTCAAATTCCTCATCCAAAAATTAACATTTCTGTTTCACAATACTTAGTTTAAAAAAGCACAATGGAGGACCGGAGCAATAGCTCAGCAGGTAGGGCGTTTGCCTTGCACGTGGCCAGCCTGTTCTGGCCTGGGTTCGATCCCGGCATCCCATATGGGCCCCCGAGCACCGCCAGGAGTAATTCCTGAGTGCAGAGCCAGGAGTAACCCCTGAGCGTCGCCGGGTGTGACCCCCAAAAAAAAGCAAAAAAAAAAAAGCACAATGGTAATGTAAGGTATCATTGTCCAGAATGGAAACGTAGACAATTTCCTGGGTTCATTTGCAGCTAATCAGTAACTTTGTATGTAGTTCTGCACAGCCATGCCCATTACCTTGTGAGATAAGTGGCAGAGAAGCCAAATGGGCAAATGCCTGATACATTATTTCTCCATTTCTATAAGCAGGGAAGATGACTTGTAACAAAATAATCTGATCCTGCCACAGACATAAAATGATCTGGATTAAATGGGCCACTGAAACTAGTCAGCACAGTACCACACAGAACATAAGGACACAGGTGGGTATTCTTACCTGCTATGGTTCATGAGTGGGTCAGACATCTCATGACATAGTTTAAGGTTCATTCTTCTCTTGCTGCTTGAGTGCCCGACGTAATCCCAGGTAACCCTTGGTGACAGTCCCCCTATTCATTAGAAAGCAAGCAGACCTGGCCTATCCCGCCTCTGCTCTTTGAACTCTAGATTGGAAGCCTTCTTCAGTTCTGAAAGGTATGGCCACCACCAACAGTGCCTAATAGCATGGCTGCTGGTATGCAAGGTTCCTGGAGATCTCTGAAAATCTCTGGTGTCATTCCCGGGACTGTTACCCAAACAAAACACAACTTCTCTAGAGAAGAGAGACAGTCTCTGCTAATGTACCCCTACCACCTTATTCAAGAGCATTTCAAAGGGAAGACTAGTTTGTAGTTAACCCCCAAATCTGCTTTCCTGAGAAATAAACACAGACCTGGAAGTACAGAGTCTTTGAATTAGGAGATTATTAATTCAAATGACTTCTAATGCTCTTGGTAGAATGCAACCTGATTTTGAGGAGGGCATACGAGGACAGAGTTTAGGAAGAGGATTATTACTTCCAAGTGGCTATTCAGAACCCAGATTAGAGCCTTGGCAGGTGTGCAAAAGATGATTTATATGTGCTGGACCAAGGACTTTACCAGATGCAAGAGAAAATACCATTTACTGTGAGATTTGTGAAAATACAAATAAAAAATGTTTCAGTTAGGCTGAAGTGTACTTGTGATAGAAAAAAATCAGAGTTGAAGTTTCTGTTCATTTGTTCTCCCCATTTTTTGATAGGGTTGGCTGGTTTCTTCTTGTAAAGTTCTACCAGTGCCTGACGTATCCTGGATATTAACCCCTTATCAGATGGGTATTGAGTGAATATTCTTTCCCATTCTGTGGACTCTCTTTGTATCCTGGTCACTGTTTCTTTTGAGGTGAAGAAGCTTTTTAGTTTTATGTAGTTCCATATGTTTATCTTTGCTTCCAATTGCTTTGTTAGTGGTGTTTCACCTTTGAAGATGCCCTTAGCTTCAATGTCGTGGAGGGTTCTTCCTATACTTTTTTTCGACATACTTTATGGATTTAGGTTTGATATTGAGATCTTTAATCCATTTTGATCTGATTTTTTGTGCATGGCATTAGAGGTCAAAATTCATTTTTTTTACTGTAGCTGCCCAGTTTCCCAGCACCACTTGTTGAAGAGGCTGTCCTTGCTCCATTTCATACTTTTTTGCTCCCTTATCAAAGATTAAATGATGATGTGTTTGAGGATGGGTGTCAGGATACTCAACTCTATTCCATAGGTCCACAGGTCTTTTTTTATTCCAATACCATGCTGTTTTAATTACTACTGCTTTGTAGTAGAGTTTGAAATTGAGAAAGGGGATGCCTCCCATCTTCTTTTTCCCAAGTATTGCTTTAGCTATATTATTATTTTATTATTATTGCATACAAATTTCAGGAGTGGTTGGTCAATTTCTTTTGAAGAATGTCATGGGTATTCTTATAGGGACCACACTGAATCTATATAAAGCTCTAGGGAGTATTACCATTTTGACAATGTTGATTCTTCTCATCCATGAGCAGGGAATATGTTTCCATTTCCTCGGGTTCTCTTTTATTTCTTGAAGCAATGTTTTGTAGTTTTCTTCGTACAGGTCCTTTATATTCTTCATTAAGCTGATTCCTAGGTATTTGATTTTCTGTGGCACAATTGTGATTGGGATCATTTACTTAATATCCCTTTCTTCTCTTTCATTATTTGTATATAGGAAATCCACTGACTTTTGGGTATTGATTTTATACCCTGCCACTCTACTATAGGTATCTATTGTTTCTAGGAGCTTTTGCCATGGCTACATGTTCTCGTTTGTGATGCTGTATTTAAGGTTGAACTTGAACCATTGCAGGGACTTCCTCTGCCGCTGCTGGAGGCACATCTTTACACATACAGTGAGTCTAGTATCTCCATATTACAGGATCATCTGGTTATACTCACCAGGTCTCATACTCGGTTGGAAGCCCCATAAGGAGAGAGTCATGCTTGCTTTCTCCGTTTCCTCCATCTGTAAATGGAGTTTCAACATCTGCAGTAATTATTGGCATATGAAATTGCCGCAAGTTTATTAAATCATTCATTAAAATGTTATCAGAGTTCAGAACAAAAATTCCTAAAACATAGGTTGTCAGAGAATGAACCCAGAGGTGAGATTTGGACTGAATTTTGAAGAGTTAAAGGAGAAGCAGCAGCAGAGAATGAGTGGACACGCCACACAATTTTCCCTACTTTTTTTTTGCCTTTTGGGTCACACCCAGCAACACTCAGGTGCCACTCCTGGTTTTGCTCAGGAATTACTCCTGGCGGCACTCAGGGGACTATATGGGGTGCTGGGGATTGAACCCGGGTCAGCCGCATGCAAGGCAAATGCCCTACCCATTGTGCTATCTCTCCAGCCCCACCATTTTCCCTACTTAGATCTCATTTTGGTGGCAGGACAAGGCAAAGCAATGGTGCACGCACAGTAGAAAGCTGTGTTCAGGTCTGGATGTGATGTGGAAGAAAAACCAAAGAATTGTGGTAAACACAATGGGTAAGATACATCAGGTCTTGAATTGGGGACATTTTAAAATAATTTTCTTAGGATATTTTTTGGTTGGGGAGACGGGAACCTCCCAAGCAGTACTCAGGGCTCTTCAGCTACCTAAACCAACTCTTGGCCAGCCTCGTCAGTGGTTGGATCTGAAGGTCCAGGGCATGGTGCTGCCCAAGGCTGCAGAGTCAGCATTACCCAGGTGGTGCTTGGGCCTCCCAGGGCCTCTGCAGAGCTATTTGGAGTTTGCTTTAAATACGTCCCTAGATTGTCGGGGATTGCCGCGGGGTCCCCAACAGTGCCGGGAAGCGAGTTCCCTTCTACCTCCAAAGCCAGCGGGGAATGGATGAAGACTCAGGAGTCCGATGCAGTTTTAAAATGCTTTACTTATCACAGGTTCAGGCATACAAATCAGCAATAGGAAAAATCCTGTGCTCAGGACTCCCAGCTAGAACCTCAGCCACGTGTAGGCCAAGATGGCGGCCACCATGTGTAAAGTCCCTGTAAAGAGGAGACAAAGACAAGACGCCCAAGAAGGATGCGAGCTCACAAAGAGAGAGTCCATAAAGAGAGCCAGAGAGAGAGAGAGAGAGAGAGAGAGAGAGAGAGAGAGAGAGAGAGAGAGAGGAAGCAGGCTGGTTTTATACCCTTGCAACTCAGACCTCCCACTATTATGGGAAGCAGGAAGGGTCAAATGCCATTAGGTAATTTCTCCCAGCACCTCACCTAGGCCCTATTATATGCTAATGTTTTGAGCCAAGATCTACCTGGAAATGCCTTATAGGGTAGAGAAGGGGGTTTCTGAGATGGCATGTCTCTGTACCAAAGACTAATACTAATGCCAGTTAAATATTTCTCCAAGCCCTCACAAGAGTCTCTTCTATTTCCACGGTAGTTTTGTATTTTAGTTGCCTTTGAGTTATCAGGGAGCCATGCTTGCTTGCTTGGAGGCAAACAGCATTTCTCTCTGGTCTAATTACTTAGAGATCCAACGTGGACAGGCAAATATGCTGTTAAGATCTAGCTAGTCCCACGATGATTGTGGTAGCATGAGAGAATATTTATACCAGCCAGTATAGAATACATGGTCAGATAAACTGCCACATTTAGACTACCCCCTTATCTATGAAGTGATCTGCAGGAGGCAATCCAGGGCAGATGCAGAGGCTCTTAGAGGAGTCCTGCAACACTAGGTGAGGGACAGCTAGAAGATTTTGAGTAATCTCTGTGCCCAGTGTTGTTCAGGAGACCATGTGGTATTAGGTGTTGAGCTGGGCTCAGCCACATTCAAGGTGTGTACCTTAACCCCTGTCCTATCTCTCTGGGACTTATTGTTTTCATTTGAAAACTTGATTCTTAGTATTTTGGCTGCAATTGCTCAGAGCATAAGAGTGGAACAGCGTGTTTGATCCCCAAGAAGGCTGAGAGGAATAGAGCATGGTGATCAGCCCATCCAAAATTCTAGAGCAAGAGCAGGTGTACTGACCAACTCAGGCCCCTGTGATGGTCCCAACTGACTGTCACTATTTCTCTGTCCATGTGACTCGACCAGATGATTGTTCCAGTCCTACTTCCCCTCTCTTGCCCTCACTGTAGTTTCACAGGGCCCAGAGGAGACAGTATAGTTTTGTCACTTCGGAGGTGGGGGAGGGGAACAGCAGTTCATTCACCAGTAGGAGTTGGTTAGATCAGATGGGGTCCCTGGCAGGGCTGCTCCAGAGTAGGGATGAATCCCGAAGCTCACTGGCAAAGGTACTGTGCATGGTCATGCAGCTCACGCACAAATTCAAAAAGCGTTTTTGCTTTGGTTAGCAGCATAGATATGCCTCGGTACAGTGCAATTTCAGCAAATTACTGGGGATCTAGATGCCTCTTTTATCCCGGATAATCAGATTACTTTGACTGATTAAATAGAATTTGTTAATAACATTCATTTCAGAGTACTGGAAAGCTTTATTAATAAATCATTATGTTGGGAACTTTAAATACCTAGCTTTCAAAAGCAATTCCAAATGCTTTTGTATTGCAGACACTGGCCTCTTTAAGAAAATACCTCAGACCTGGTGGGTTGCATTCCGGCAAGGCTCAAAGATGTCATTACAAAAACCCAACCTTGTGGGTGTGGGTGGAGGGGAAAGGGACCATGGAGTAATGATGGCAGGACCTTGAAACACTGATGGAGGGATGGGTGTAGTTCTACAGCTACAAAACAACAGCTTCCATACCATTGTAAACTGTGACACCATGATATAAAGCAGGAAATAAAATAGACCCCAAAATCACCACCCCACTAATCCCAGGAGCATGGCCCAAGCCTTTACCAGAAAGTTGTTGCTTTCTTCTGAAAAACACTTTTCCCCATTTTGCAAAACACTTTTCCCCATTTTGCTCATGCTTTCCCATGTTTTCCCATTTTGCTCATGCATTTTCCTTGGCAGAGTTGCTATCTTGACAGGGTCTTGGTGAAGAGTTGCATACTAAAGAGAGGCTCCTCTGAATGACAGATGGGCACACGTGGTCTCTTGTTCCCCCTTTTTTGATTTTTGGGTCACACCTGGCAATGATCCGCAGTTACTTCTGGTTCTGTACTCAGGAATTACTCCTGGAGGTGCTCAGGGAACCATATGGGATGCCGGGTTGGCCACATGCAAGGCAAATTCCTCACCATCTAGACTATTGCTCCCGTCCCTCTTGTTCCCATTTTTATTTGTCCATTTGTGTGTGATGCTAAGGACTAAATCTCTCTCTCTCTCTCTCTCTCTCTCTCTCTCTCTCTCTCTCCCTATATATAGTGGTGCTTTTATTTGTAGAGTTTCTGTATCAAAGATGAGCTGGTGGGGACGCCTGCTTCAGCACTGCCACCACACACGGCACTCCTCAGGCTTGTCATGTTTGTTCTTTCTCATGACCAGAGCATGCCCAATTTTCCCCATGCATTGGCTTCCCGCAGGCAAATGTTCCTCTCCTGGAGCCGCATCATGAAGTACTTGTCATCGGAGGTCCACTTGAGACAGGTGACATGCTGCGTTCTTTTGTGTGATAGGCTTCCCTGCTCTAGCTTCTATCCACAGGAAAGATGCGAATCGGTTTATCAAAACTTGTGGACACGAAGTGCTTTGCTGTGGGGAGTGACCCACGTCCAGCACTGCAGACACTGTGCACCATCACTGGGGTCCAGGGTGCACCAGTTAAAGGAGTGCAGGTGGCAATCTTCATTTTCCGCAGTAAAAACACAAGCTTCCACAGGGTTCCAACAGATTATATTTGCTCTCATATTTGGTCATCTCATAAGATGGCCTCCCGCCCCACCCCACAAGAAGTAGTTTCCCACTTGTCATATAACACAATATTCCTGTCAGAGGCACAACTTCTTGAGAAATATCTTGATTGAGTTAAATTTAACACTACTTGTACTGTCAAAACCCCTAATTATGGTTGGTGTAGCCCCAATTACTGGTTGATACAGTACATTATTTGGGGGTGGGAGTAGGAGGGGATTCTGGCCACACATAGCTGTGCTGTCATTGCTTAATCCTGACCATGCATTCAGGGGATCAGTCCTGGAAGGGCAGAGGGGACCCATATGAGTTGCCAGGGATTGAACCTGGGTCCGTCATATTCAAAGTCAAGCACCTTACCTTCTGTACTATGCTGTATGTAGCTATATGTATAGTATACCTGTGTTCTATGCATGGCCACCCTGCCTCCCCTCCCCACAGAATGGTTTTAAACTTGAACCAAAATGCTTCTAGAGCCAGCCTCCCCCCATTCCTCCACTACCCTTGCTTACGTCACCTATTTGTATTTTACTGCGTTTCAGTATATAACACTTGGTGCTCTGATTTTTTTTTAAATTTTTCTTGATCACTTGAACTTGATCACTTGAATCCCGTTATTTATCAATTTGCTCGAGCAGGCTCCAGTAACATTTCCATTGGACACTATCACGTGCCAGTGTAGCCCAATGGCATCTGGTTGATTCAGGAATATGAAGAGCCTCAAACCGTTCCTTCAGGGTCTTAACAAGGAAGTCTGACCATCTTGTAGGTGGGCGGCCCCGTGATCTTTTGACATCCCATGGGATCCAGTCTGTAACGGCTCTAGTCCAGCGGTTGTCTCCAAATCGCATTACATGTCCAGCCCATCTGATTTTTGATGCCTTGGCAAACGAGACAGCATCCCTGATTCTGGAATAGCGACGGAGGTCAGAACTTCGATTCCTTCACTCACTTGAGTGAGATGTGATATTCCAAGCATAGCTCTTTTGATTCCTCTCTGGGAGATCCAAATAGCATTCTCATCCTGTTATCGTAGGGCCCAGGTCTCTGAGGCGATTGTTAATGCAGGGAGAATGGTGGAGTCGAAGAGATGTGCCCGGAGCCGGAGGTTCTTTGTCCTTTTAGCTATTTCTTTGATGCCTTTGAAGGCATTCCATGCCACTCTCTTCCTCCTGCGCAGCTCAGGTTTTAGGTCGTTCATCATGTTGACTTCTCGACCTAGGTACACATAACTGCTGCATTCACAGATGTTTGAAAGTACAGACAGATGACTGTCTGTACTTTCAATGCATGAACGCTGGCATCGGAAGCATATATTGAGGATCTGATGGTGCAAGCACAAAAGATCAAGTACAACATCATTGGTCTGACTGAGACGAGGAGGCGTCAGTTGCATCATGCTGTATTTGACACCGGAGAAGAATTGTTCCTTGGAACATGCGACCAAAGAGGCGTCGGTGGCGTTGGTGTCCTTGTCAACATGAACATGGCTGTCAACATTGATTCATTTGAATGCCTAACAAACCGAATAGGACGATTACACTTGAAGAGATGTGGCCCACTGCCAGCAATTTCTATCTTCATTGTCTACGCACCAACATCCACATACAAAGAAGATAAAATTGAGAAATTCTACATGGAATTGGAGGAGTTCTATAAAAAAGATCACACCTTCTACAAGATCATAGTCGGTGATTTTAATGCCAAGATAGGACCGAGAAGATCAGCTGAAGAACTCCACATAGGGACCCATGGCCTAGAATGGAACAAACAGGGTGAGAGACTATCTGAGTTCACCATGTCCACCAAGACCATTCATGCGAACTCACAGTTTCAGAAGGCTGAAGCGAAACGTTGGACATGGGAATCTCCTGGCAGACAGTTCCACAATGAAATTGACCACATCATCTTCAATCGACGGTTTTGTCTGACTGATGTTGCTGTCGCCCTCAAATTCCAAACAGGATCGGACCACCGTCTCCTTCGTGCAAAATTCTACTTCCCGCAATGGGGAGAAAAGGCTGCAAAGTTTAAGAAGAGAACTCCCAGAACGACCACCAACTGGGAACTCTTTGGCACAATTGCAGCAACATGGGAAGATACCATCATTGACAACATCGATGAAGAATACAACCTACTGGTTCAGCACCTCCATGATTGTGCGACGAATGCCCAGAGAGAGAAAGACACAAAAGGACGCTTGTCTTCAGAAACTCTTGAGCTCATTCGCCAATGTGGCAAGGCGCGAGCCTCAGGAGACCAAATGCTAACGTCCAAGCTTGCTAAATGGTGCAGAGAAGCAATAAAATAAGACCTCAAAGACAGAAGAGCAGAAATACTGGAAGATGCAGCAGAAGCCGGGAAAAGCATTAGCACCGCCCGCCTGTCCTTCGCCAACTATAAGACCAAGATGACTGCCCTCCAATGCCCTGATGGATCTATCACATCTTCCAGAAAGGCAATGGAGAAGATTATCCAGGACTTCTACTCAAATCTCTTTGATAGCCACATCCACCTGCCCACATAGCAAATTTTTATTTTTACATTTTTTATTTTTTTTTTCGCTTTTTAGGTCACACCTGGCAATGCTCAGGCGTTATTCCTAGCTCTGCACTCAGGAATTACTCCTGGCAGTGCTCGGGGACCATATGGCATGCCAGGGATCGAACCCCGACCAGCACAGGCTGGCTGTGTGCAAGGCAAACGCCCCTACCTGCTGGGCTATCGCCCCGGCCCCTATGCTCTGATTTTTATATATCCACATTGGCAGAGAAAGCTGGGTTCCCGATAAACTAGGGAAGCAGGAGAGGGATCCTCCTCTGCCCCAGGGGATCAGCAGCTAGTGGACAGAGAAAGACTCACGAATCCAGCAAAATTTCAAAGGATTTTACTCACTTGTTCTGGTATACAATTCAGTAACAGAAAACCCCCCAAACTTTAGGTTCCTAGCTGGACCCTGGCCATGTGTAGGTTTAGAATCCTAGACAAAATGTCTGTTACCAAGTGCCTAGGCCCACTATGGCAGAGAAATGAGAGAATGAGAGCAGAGGCAGAGGGTGAAGAGGAGAGAAGAGAAGAGAGTGAAGGGACAGTGAGTCACAACTTTTATATTCCTATTTACCTGACTCGCCCAAATACGGATAGCAGTCAAGTTCAGTTCTTTCAGGTTTGCTCCCCCAGGACCTCACCTAGTTCCACATAAATGTTAATATTGCCCCAGCCAAGGTCTGCCCTTGAAGTTTCCCTGCAGGCCCTATGCAGAGTGGGGGAAGGGCATCTGAGATGAGTTGTATCTCAGAATTAATACAACAAAAGTCATGTATCTGTACATGGATATTCTACAGCCAGTTATATATTTCTCCAAACCATCTCAGATCTTTGTCTTTACTTCACAGTTACTTTGGGTATTAGCCTTTAGACTTATTAGAGAGCCATACTTGCTTATTATTAGAGAGCCATGCTTGCTTAGAGGCAAACAGCATTTCTCTCTGATCTAATTATAACTATATTATACTTAGAGATTCAGCATAGCCAGATAAAATACTGGTAAGACTTGTCTAGTCCCATGATGATTGTGGTAGCATGAAAGAAAATATTTATACTGGCTAACATAGAATACATGGTAAGATACACTGCCACACAGAGTCATAGATTCGCACTGTTTTCTGCCCCTATCTACAAAGTGGCCTGCAGGAGGCCACTCCAGGCAAGATGCAGAGGCTTGCCTGTGTACTACAACACTGTACTGCAATACACATAAGTGCTATTTTGCTTTATAAGTGCACAATTTCTGTACCCACCACCACATAGTGAACCTCCTGAAGGGAGAAGCTCTCAGCAAAAATGTCCATGATCCGCTCTGCTCACTGAGCACCAGCAGTTATCGTGTGTGTCAGTGAGGGTCACTTACTCAGTTCCTGACATATCCCAGGCAGAATGCGGGTGGTGGGAAATGTACACTGTGAAGGGATGGGTGTTGGGATGATGTATAGCTGAAGCCCAATTGTAAATAACTTTCCACAACTTTCTAACTGTATATCTCATGGTGATTTAATTAAAAAAGTTAAATAAAATAAAAAGAGTCTCGCAGGCTTTCAGATCTCTTAACACCCAATTAAGTGAATGTTTTATAGACATCCAGAGAAGAAAATAAAATTATGTACAGCATATTAGGAATCTGAGTCAATGTTTTACTCAACGAATCTAAAATCTAAACATCAATGAGCCAAGCCATTCATATTCTGAGGTAAAGTTATTTTTAGACCAGAAAGCTTTATCCAGTCAAGTCTCAATCCGATGAGAGGGTGATATGGAAACATTCCTGGCACTCACAATGTTTAATTCCCAAACTCTTGTTGCAGGATTAATCAAGAAAATGGAGGACACAAGATTTGGGGGCATAGGGATTGCATATGAAGGGAGTCCTCTGGCTAAGGGTGAGACACCGTGTGAGACAAGGCAACTCATCATATCAGGTCACCTGGTATTTGTAGGAGAGCTAGCATCAAACTAAAAGTGCTGGAAGTGCAGATGCGTATGAATTGATGCAGACAATTGAATGGTCTAAAAACTTAGACAGTCCTTGACTAAATTGGTGAAGTGGTTGAGGTAGACTAATAGTAAGTAAGCAAATGAAACTGTGCAAATAAAGAAAAATTGATTATAAGAAAAGCAAAATTGTGCAGGAGGGTCATCAGAGAATACCGCTAAATAATGTAATCCATGAATATTGATTAACCCTAAGTTGCACTCATACACAGGTGGACTGAGGGTAATTGTTGGGAACTAAATTCTCACCAATAATGGAAAGTCTGAGGGTAATAATTATATCTAGAAAACGAAAAAGTAATTTTAGTAATCTGATTCAGTCAAAATCCAGAAAACGTTAAGCCAAAAAAAAAAAGGTTTAGCTGAACAAGCTATTTAGAAATATAGATGCAAATGCCAAAAGAATCAGTGAAAAAGATGAAAGTGGTTGCCTTTGACAAGGAACTATAAGAGAGAAGGGCATGACTATTGCCGCTTTCTGTAATAAGACTTGTGAGACAATTTTACTTTTTAAATGTCACAGTGTGCCATGGCTGACCCAGGTTCAATCCTTGGCTCTGCATATGATACCCACCAGGATTGCTTCCTGAGTGCTGGCTCTGGAGTAAGCCCTGAGCACTACTGGGTGTGGTCCTACCACCCCCGCCAATACAGTATGTGTGCATACTTTTGGTAGAAATGAATAAATAGAAAATGAACATTGATATCTTGACAACTTAATTTATGGATATTAAAAATTTGTATGTTACTAATTATAAAAGTGCATCTTTTATATAGTGTACTTATGTCTTCTGTAACTCATTTGCACATGCTTTGGGGAGTCTGAAAATTGAATTTGAGATGATTTTTTTTTTGTGTGTGTGTGTGTGCGTGTTTAGGTCACCCCAACAATACTCAGGGTTGCTCCTGACTGAACTCCTGGCAGTGTTTGGGGGACCATATGAATGCTGGGGATCAAATCCGGATCAGCCGTGTGCAAGGCAAGTGTCCTACTTGCTGTACTGTCACTCCAGCACCTTTAATATGGTATTCAAATAATTTCTTTTGAATCTGTCCATTAACAACAGCAGAGAGTCCACTTTCTCTATGGGCTGTCTTTCACCTTCCAGGAAACAGACAATTTCTTCTTCTTTTTTTTTTTTTTTTTTTAATTATACCACAGTGAAACATACAATTACAAAGGTGATCATAATTGGTTCTTGGTAATACAGTATACCAGCACCCATCCCTCCACCAGTGCCCCATTTCCACCACCAATGTACCCCACCCCCTCCTGCCCACCCCATGCTGCCTTAATAGCAGGTACCCCAGTTTCCTCTCTTTCTCTCTCTGTCTCTCTCGAAACAGACAATTTCTAATCAATCCTCAATTCTTCCCTTTACACACATATTTTGTGTTTTATGTTTCTGTGTCTACATGTAGTATATTATAATTTCTTTAGCTTTGCATTTGGCTATTGTCTGGTAACGAAAATACTTAAAAATATAGAATTTAAAAGTGTTATTGAAGACTATGCTTGAAAGTATTAATCATACATATGGGTTAATGATAGGAGATAAATGTCTAGGGAGTTGTACTAAGAATAGTCAGAGATAAGTTAAAGATCTCCATGTACAGATGTTCAAGAAGGAATCATTATAATGCCCTTAGCATCTACCTAAGGAGTGTATTCAAGTGACAGAAACACATGTACATATGGTTACTGATAGGTGATAAATGTCTAAGGAGTTGTACTAAGAATAATCAGAGATAACTTAAAGATCTCCATGTAAAAACACATTCTCTGCTCATGGATGGGGAGAATCAACATTGTCAAAGTGGTAATATTCCCTAAAACTTTGTACAGATTCAATGCCGGTCCATATAAGGATACCCATGACATTCTTCAAAGAAATTGACCAAACACTCCTGAAATTTGTATGTCATAATAAACTCCCATAGATAGCTAAAACAATCCTTGGGGAAAAAGAAGATGGGAAACATCATCTTTCCCAACTTCAAACTCTACTACAAAGCAGTAATAATTAAAACAGCATGGTATTGGAATGAAAACAGACCTGTGGATCTATGGAATAGAGTTGAGTATCCTGACACCCATCCTCAAACACATCATCATTTAATCTTTGATAAAGGAGTAAAAAGTATAAAACGGAGCAAGGACAGCCTATTCAACAATTGGTGCTGGGAAAACTGGGCAGCTCCGTGTAAAAAACGAATTTGGACCTCTGTCTAACACCATGCACAAAATCAGATCAAAATGGATTAATGATCTCAATATCAGACCTGAATTCATAAAGTATGTCAAAGAAAATAAAGGAAGAACCCTCTATGACATTGAAGCTAAAGGCATCATCAAAGATGAAACACCACTAACAAAGCAATTGGAAGCAAAGATACACATGTGGGACTACATGAAACTAAAAAGCTTCTTCACCTCAAAAGAAACAGTGACCAAGATACAAAGAGAGTCCACAGAATGGGAAAGAATATTCACCCAATACTGATCTGATAAGGGGTTAATATCCAGGATATATCAGGTGCTGGTAGAACTTTTACAAGAAGAAACCAGCCAATCCCATGAAAAATGGGGAGAAGAAATGAACAGAAACTTCAACAAGGAAGAAATTCGAATGGCCAAAAGACATATGAAAAATGTTCATCATCACTAATCATCAGAGATGCAAATCAGAACAACAATGAGATATCATCTCACATCACAGAGACTGGCCCATATCCAAAAGAGCAAGGACAACAAGTGCTGGCATGAATACGGGGAGAAAGGGACTTTCATCCATTGTTTGTGGGAATGTTGACTGGTACAGCCTTTTTGGAAAACAATATGGGCATTCCTCCAAACACTAGACATTGAGCTTCCATTTGACCCAGTCATACCACTCCTGGGAATATACCCTGGGAAGCCAAAAACACACAACAGAAGCACCATCTGAACTTTTATCTTCATAGCAGCACTATTCACAATAGCCAGAATCTGGAAACAACCAGTGTGCCTGAGAACTGATGACTGGATAAAGAAACTTTGGTATCTACACAGTGGAATACTATGCAGCTGTTAGGAAAAATGAAGTTATGAAATTTGCCTATAAATGATGGACATGGAGAGGATCATGCTGAGTAAAATTAGCCAGAAGGAAAAAGACAGATATAGAATGACTGCATATATTTGCATGATATGTATATATAATATATTATAGGTATATATTATATATGATATATTATAATATTATAATATATTATAATATATCATATATAAATACATTATAATATATCATATATAATATATACTATATGATATATTATAATAATATAATATTATAATATATTATATAAAATATGATATATTGTATATAATATATTATATATGATATATTATAATATATCATATATAATATATTATATAATATATGATCTATTATATATAATATATCATATATTATAATATATTATATATGATAAAACTAATATTCAAGGTCAGGAAAATCATGAATCAGGAGGTCTTTTCAAAGGTTGAATCTACCACATACGTGTGCAAGTCAGAGGTTAGGTAAGACAGAGAAGAGAACAATGTGCTAAT
Source organism: Cryptotis parvus (assembly GCA_021461705.1). Taxonomy (NCBI): domain Eukaryota; kingdom Metazoa; phylum Chordata; class Mammalia; order Eulipotyphla; family Soricidae; genus Cryptotis; species Cryptotis parvus. The sequence continues at coordinate 96,303 of JAJIBD010038430.1, forward strand.
AATTGTCAAAAGTGATAATACCAGCCTAGAACAGAGCATTGAATACAGACAAAAAGATGCACATGATAACCTCTAAATATATGTATTGCAATCCACAGTGTGTAAGAGAAGGAAGAGAGAAAGAGAGAAAGAGAGAAAAGAGATAGAGAACCTGCCATAGAGGCAGGCTAGGGAGGGGGACGAGGGAATTGGGGACATTGGTGGTGGGAAGTGGGCACTGGTGGAGGGATGGGTGCTGGAACACTGTAAGACTGAAATCTAAGCATGAACATCTTTAATTATATATCTCACCATGGTATAATAAAATATTATAAAAATAAAGATCTCCATGTACAGATGTTCAAGAAGGAACCATTTTAATGCCCTTAGCATCTACCTAAGGAGTGTATTCAAGTGATAAAAACGCTTGTGGCCAAAGGGCAATCCATTAAGGAGAGTATATATTGGTATCGGCATACTTCTATGATATGCTGTTGAGAGAAATAAATATACCAGTTGACCAAAGACATGTCACTCTATTTTTATTAAAACTATCTTAGTTAAATATGAAATGAAGGGAAGACAGTCATTAAAGTGCCTAAAGTGATCACTCCTGGTGAGGGAGATCTTAGGTAACCGTTACTTCCTTCTGTTTTGTTTTCCAAGCTTTCTTCATGATGCACGAATACATGTTGTAATTAGGGGAAGAGTGATATTTTAAGAACAAATCCAACAAAACATACAGTCTGACTTTTTTTTCCTTGCCATTGAGAAGTACTGGTTCTGCTGGAACTGATTTTATTGAAGGAAACAGTAGAAATCCTTCTGATCAAAGCTATCTTTTTCATGACTATGGCTTTGGAAGGCTTAACATATTTTGGGCCAGTTGTGCTATTTGTTCTGGCTTCGTGAATAGGCTTGTTTCTTATCTTATTGGGATTCTTCAGATTACTGCCATTTTAAAGTAGTCCCTACAATATGGCTAAGCACACCATGAGAATGTATCAGATTTAACAGATTGCCACTTGACCTTAAATCAAAGGCTGTCTCATTGAGAGTTAGGTAGCCTGCCAGATCCGCGGCAATTAGAAGACTGAAATCCCTGTGTGTTTTCTCCTACTTATTTTGAAAAGAGGCTTTTTGTTACCATATACACCTTTAATGCTACCAATGAAGCAGTGATTACAAGTATACTGAAATTTAGTAAAATTTTCACACTAGGCCTTTGAGGGGAGGAGGCAGAAATGGTATCTTTAACAGAAGTTGGAATGGTCCCAGTGGAAGTGGAGTTGAGATGGCAGCAAACACTTCAGTAATAGTTTGCAAAGTGCCCATGCCAGGGACTGAGCAGGAGAACGGTGCAGGGGCAGGTAGGCACCGAATCCAGCAAGGTCCTGAATTTTAGGCAGATTAAGGCTGGTAACTGGGTTTTAGAGATGTGCTATCTAAACCCATGTAGTCTAAGGCTATGTTTGCTCATGCCATACCAAGTGTCTATAAAGACATAGATAGTGGCCTTAAATCAGTTGAGAATGGACACTGACATGACTGGAAGCTTAAAATAATTGTTAGAATAGCTTTTCACTTGCAATCTGACTGAAAAGGTGAGACTTCTGGCAGAGAGGCATTCAGCAACACTCAAGTATCTTCAGAACATATATCACGAGGGAGAAGGTATAAATACTGCCCCAATAAGCAAATCAACCAAGCCACAGGCAAACACTATTTACATTGTGTATTTAACATTTTGTATTTACATTGTGTATTTACATTGTGTAGTTAACAAGATAAGTGTTGTCAAAGGATGGTGAGTGGAAGATAACTTTTAAGTCTACGAACCACTTAGAGTATAATAAAAAATATAAGTGTACAAATGCCAGGTTGCTAGAAATCCCTAGATGTCCAAGAGGATTGTTCGTGATTAGGTCCACTTGACACTTCTAGCCCATTTGGGACCCTGCACCTTGCTTGTGCTCACTGTGCCAAGTGCAGCCTGCATTTCTGGGAACATATTCTCTTTTGCCATCTAGATTCCAGGTCCCTGGTCTTGTTTCAATGGATGAATGTCAAGGGATGGATGTCACAAATCCCAGTAGTTCGCTGGAATTCAGTGTCAAATTGTGTTGTTTGTGCACGTGACACTCTAAGTGGCGACTAATTCAAAAAAAGTTTGCAGAGCCACTAGTCCATCTTCGAGGTGAAAGAGGAATCCCATCATTAAAAAAATTTTTTTTTGAGGGAGAGGAGGTTGGATAACACTTAGTAGTGTTAAAGGGCTACTCCCTGTGATTTGGGATGCTCAGGAGACTGTCGTGCTGGAGATTAAACCAGGGCTGTCACATGCAAGGAGAGTACCTTAACCCCCTGTACTATCTGTGGCTTAGAGTTCATCTTTAACTCACTTTATATTATGACTGAATGCCCAGTTGTTGAGAACTTACATAGCACTATGTTTGATTAATATACATTCTCTTGGACCTATGCTGGGTTTGCTCACACGTGTGGGGGAGGGGCCACGCTGGCGGGACTTGGAGCGGGGGTTTGGGTCCCTCCTCCCATTCCTCTACCTCCACCTCCAATCCCGGAAGAGAGACACGCCAGACCCACAGCTCCATCAGCGTGGCCGCCCGCAGCTGCCTCACTAGATAGTACTGGATGTTAGGACTAGGTCCTTCCCAGGATCTTTCACATTTATACACTCTACAGTTCTACGCAGGTTCTAGCCCTGGCCCGTCATTCCAGTGAACCTAGCAAGAAACCAGAGAAACCCCCACACCAATAGGTCAGTCATTATCAACATCTAGATTCCACAGCTCCTTAGAGCTCCAGCCAAGAAAACCTGATCTTTCCCCATTGAGTTTGATCAGTAAATGCTAGAGATGAGAGCCTTCTAATGAGAGTATACCACCTACATAGTGGAGCCTGGCAAGCTACCTGTGTTTTATTTGATATGCCAAAAACCAGTAACAATTATGACCTCATTTCCATGTCCTGAAGGAATGGTTTGAGGTTCTTCCTGTTCCTGGAGCAAACAGATGCCCTTGTGCCACACTTGCTTGCAACAGGACGTATGGAGATGTTACTGGTGCCTACCCAAGAAAATCGATGAACAAAGGGAAGACAAGTGATACAAGTGATACATTCTCTTATTTAATCCTCAACCCAATCTAAGAAAATTTCATAATATCATTTTTATTTTGTCCCAGAGACATCATATTCACAATGATGAAGTGACTTATCCAGAGTATCGTTTATTAAACATCAGAGCTGTGCTGAGACTGGGCCTCCTACCACCTGAAAATTTGACGTGTGAGTTTTCCCCCCAGAACTCAGCACAGAGGTCAGCTTATCACAGGGCTATCTACATGGTCGGTGCTTAAAGTTCAGGAATTGTCTGACTGTACCATGTGATAGTGGATATAGAATTTGGGTGATGGAAATATATGCATAAATGAGTGGACAAAATTTATAAACAGTTCAAACCCCAAAGTGTCTTCCTTACCTATTCTTGCTCCGTGCCACATTCAGAAGACTCCCACTAGATCTGCAGTCCGAAAATATTGCTCATATTATTCAGTCTTATAAAGGAAGAACTTTCTGGGGCTGGAGTATTCATATGTGGATAAGGTGCTTGCCTTGCATGTGGTCCACCAGGGTTTGATCCCTAGAGCACTCATATGGTCCCCTGACACCCATCAGGAATAATCTCCGAGCACAGAGCCAGGAGTAAGCCCTGAGCACAGCTGTGGTCCGAAACAAATAGCCTGAAAAAAGGAAGGGCATTCTGGCACACTCCAGACTCCAGAAGAACCTTAAGCATAAGCCAGTCATAAAAAGGCATATGCTATATGACTCCATTCATATGTGGTGCCTTGAAAAGGTAAGATCGCCGAGGGTAGCAAGTAGGCTGCTTCTCGCCAGGAGAAGACAGAAGTATTCAACAGAGTTTCAACTTTCCAAGACGGAGGTTTAGAGATTGGTGATGTGACAGCATGAATGTACTAAATCAACATTTCTCAGCGAGGACTCATCTGGCCCCTGTAGGGATATACCGGAGAAGCACAGGCGGGGAGCCCATAAACCGAGGAGCACTGCATGACACTACAGGGGGTCCCAGGAAGGAAACACTTTTGAAGGGGGCCACCATCTGAAATGCTATACTAAAATGTCCACCAAAATGATTTAGATAATAAATTTTCTATTATATGTTTCACCACAAAGATAGGAATGGTCAAAAATATACACAAGCTTAGCTGCTCACTGCCAGGGAAGTTCTGTAAGCTCACAGTTCTCTTCCTATTGCGCCCTACTGGCCTCCAAGCAGGAGGGTGGACACAGGAGTTCCTGAAAGAGTGAGTGTGACTGTGGGGCCCTCCCGGATGGAGTCCCACACCTCACCGTCTTCTCCTGCTCCTCCATATCCATAGTCCAGTTCCCAGGATATGGGGGCATGTTTGACCCTGTGGCTCAGAAACTCACGTCTGCACATCCTTGTCTTCAGGTGTGCAGCTCACAGGAGCAGATTGCGGGACTGTCCATGGTAAATATGCCTGTTAAACACTGGCATAAGTTCCTTTCTTCCTCTTTGGTGACTTATCGGTAAACGCAGTGGCATTCCCCTGGCCATGAGGGCAATGCCGGGATATCAGACTTTCACCAAGGAGGAATCTTGCCAGGTGCCCTCATGTCCAATGCTAATGATGATCCTGGAACTCAGGAAGTCATCAGACCCACTGGCAGGCCAGCACTCCTGGGAAACCCTAGCCCAGAGAGGGGCAAGGTCATCAAAATCAATTGCTGACTCTTAGAATTGCAAGCCCGAGGTTACAAGCACCCCTGTGCAGAGCTGCGCTGAATGAATTCACAGCTGCGCAGGGCAGGCTGGGAACTTGGCCTCCCTCACAGCAGTGAACTGGTGGCACTCCAACCCAAACAGATTTGTAACAGTGGCACAGGCGTTCAGGACTGCCAGAGCAGCATTTGTGTTTGACAAATGAGGCCTCTGTCCGGACAAAGGGGGCTCTTAGGGCTCATTCTGCGTTGGCTGCATTACACCCAGCAAGAGCCAAGGGACTTCTTTTGTTGGGATGGGGAAAACAAAAGTGATTCATTTCATCATGCTCTCTCATCATGGTTTTTGTGGGCAGCCAGTGCTGGGAGAGACTCTGTAGCCAGGAATCCTCACAAACACGTGAACCGAGTGCTTAGTAATGGCCAGGAACTTTTCTAGGGATTGGACATGTATTGCCTAACTTAACCCTCCCTACCCACCTTGCTCTGGTGTAGGGGTTATTTATCTTCACCAGTGGAAACTGAAACACAGGGGGAGAAGGTCACACAGCTGGTTACCAGTGCAGTTAGGGTTCAGACTCAAGCTTGGTCACCCCAGCTCTGCCATCCCCACTATCTGCCTGCTACAAAAGTTTGATAGGCAGCCCTTGATCTGTTGTCCAGACTGACGTCGAAGGCCTAGAATGGCTCGGCATTCAATTCATACTTGAAATATGAAATAGCAATAATATGGAAAGAAATATTTTTTCTTCTGAAAGTCACAAAAAGTGTCCCTGCTTCAACAAAAGAATGTTGATATAGACTTTTGTTAAAAAAGGCCACACAGACACACAGACACACACAACCCAACACAGAGAGACAAAGGAAATTATGTTAAATTTCCTTTAAAATTTTTAATTTTTATATTTTTTGACTTTTTTGAGTCATACCTGCCAATGCTTACGGGTTATTCCTAGCTCTAAACTCAGAAATTATTCCTGGTGGTGCTAGGGGGACCATATGAAATGCTGGGGATTGAATCCGGGTTAGCAGGGTATAAGGGAAACATCTTACCCACTGTTCTATCCCTCTGGCCCCTTGATGCCAAAGTTTCTCTCCTTGTGGTTCATTCATCTTTCATGCATCTTTTCTATCAGGGTCCAGAAGCTTCAGTTCAACGTTTCCCTGTTGATGAGTTCAAATCCCTGAATGTAAACCTCTTAGAAATTAATGTCCAATCATCTAACACCCTTTCCTTATCCAGGGATGATTGAGTCTTTGCGGCGTTACCTGACACAGACCCTGACCTCCTTTTGCCTCATCATTTCACTCTGGGCCTCTCAGCACAGCTTGTCAGCATGTCAAAGTGCCAAACTAGAAACTTGCCGGCACTGTTTGTCTGAGTCCAGAATTCCTGTCCACAAGGCCATTTTGTTCTCTTGAGCCCTATTCATGCAAGGGTTAGTGTGCTAATCTGTCAGTTCTCTGGCTTTCCCTGTACAGATATTTCCCATCTCACAAGCTGTGGTGTCACATTTTCCACTGACCTTTATTATGGAATCCCAACACTGGCCAGAGGGGAAGATGAAGTCTGGTATTTGGATGTTTCAAGTTTTCAAATTCTTTTAGGGGTAGTGATGGGTAGTGGTGACTAAGCCATTAGCCCCCCTTAGTTCTCAGTTCCTGGAGAGAATTGGGGGTAGTTAAATCATAAACCAACTTCTAAGGAGTCAAAAATTTAAGAAGGAAATAGAGGGAAAGAGGAGCTAGGAAGAGGGATGAGGGAAAATAGAATTACCTCATCTCAGAGGTGCAGCAAAATCTGTTCCCCACCCCTCAATTCGTTGTTATCTACATCACTTTCTAATGAGTACCTACTATTGGCCAATGCTTGGTAGTAGAGTTAAAGTAGCACATCAGCTAGGGTCCTAGCAGGAAACAGATGGTCCACTTGAGACTAATGAAGGGACATTGACAAAGGGGAAGCAGAGCTAAAGGAACCCAGTGGAGGATGAGAAGGATCCTGGGAGAGCCACTATGAAAGAAGCCACTAACTACTGCTAAAACAGCAGTGGCAAAGAGAGGCAATAGCGAAAGGAACCGGGCCAGGAATGTAGTTTCCAGAGAGCGGCACTGGGGTATGTTGTTACTGCCAAATCTGGGCCTGCTGTTGAGGAATCAGGAGCAATGAAAACTCAGGCTATTGCTGAATCCACATGGAAGCCAGTAGGTAAAAGACTTAGAATGGGGACCTAGAACAGGCTAGAGAAAGGTGGGGAATGAATTATGTAAAGAATGGGGGGGGGGGTAGGGGAGGGAGTCAATCAGAAAACAGTCAGCAGAGGTGGTGAGCAGGACCCAAGTGTTCAGATGTTCATCAAAAGAGCCACATGCAAACTTGGGTCTAAGCTTACCAATACACCGACTCAAGACTCTTGGCTTTTGACAAAAGCGTACAATCAGACCAAGGTGTTTTCTATGAAGTCCTCATTGCTGTAGGGTCTTAGATTCCTAGGGGATCTCTAAGGATTCAAGGAGGCCATGTGTCTGGGTAGAACTGAGTGGGACAAGAATACCAGGGCTCTATGATCAAGGGACCACAGGAGGTACAGGTTATTTCATCCAGGTTGGTGCCCTACCCACTGTATTATCTCTGGCTCATAGAGTATTAGTTTAAGACATTAACTTTACATTTCTATACTATTGTGTAATGACCTCACATAAAACCCATTAGTAAATGCAAAATTAAAGACAGTCAAAAAAGTTTTCTACTTCAATTTAGTCTTCAACTCCTCTGATGTGATTTTAAGTTTTTACAACTGAAATGATGTATCTCTAACTTCCTATAATTCTGCACAATGATAGCCAAATATCAGATGTCACATTTACCTTTATGAAAATTTATTTGATCATAAAATTATAATGTTTTAGGTATGGGCCGCGGTGTCTGGCTGCGTCAGCAGGTGGCACACATGAGACAGGTTTGTCTACACCCAGGACTCTGCCCCATGGGCCCTGGATGGTTGAAGTCTGACATAGAAAAAAGACTGGGCCTCCTGGGATGAACCCAGAGCCATAGCAGAGCCTGGCAAGCTACCCATTGTGTATTCGATATGCCAAAAACAGTAACAATAATGGACCTCATTCCCAACAGAATGGAGACCTTACTGGCGCCCCGCTCGAGCAAATCGATGAACAACGGGAAGACAAGTGACAAGTGTTAAGAATATCAGGACTATTTATTATATTAGAATTGACTAAAGCAATTGTTTGTTAAAAAGAAAAAAAAGAATATTAGAACTTGAAGGGTTGGGCCTGACAGTCACCCTCTGCCCTGGGACCAAAGCTCAGAAGGGTGGGCCCTGCTTCAGAGCCCTTCCATGAGCTGCAGTTCTCTACCCTCCCCCGGCTCACAAGGGGAGCAAGACAAAAGAGGGAAACGCTTTCCATGAATCAGAGGCAACTGCTTTCAGGTTCACACGGGGGATCTACCACAGACAATGGAAAGCTAATTTCAAAACACACTTATTTATTCATTAAAGCAGATTCCCCAAGGATTATCTCCCAAGTCCTGTTGGCATACTTGGTATTTCACGGACACTTGAATGTCACAAAATTGCCACTTTAAAGACACCCCTGCACATGCTTTATTTCAGTTTTTCTTCCTGACATTTCCTGTGATCATCTAATTGGTGGAGATTTCATGGGTATCTGTTTAAGATAGGAAAGCATATGGGATTTAGGCACTGAAAGGGTAAGAGTTGAAGCTTATTAAGGAAATAGCCTGTCCACTAGTTTCTTCTTGCCACCATGAAGGTCTCTTAAGAAAAACCAAAGGGCAAGAAGGGTTGGAAGGCTGAGTCATCTGCCATTGGAAGGAAAGGAAGGAGAGAAGGAAAGAGAAGAGAGGGCTTCGCCTTGGAGTGAAAAAATTCAGCTCCACTGGCCTCTTTGTCTCCTTGTGCTTGTTTCTGAAAAGGAGATAGTAACATAATTACAAATACCTCCTAGCTTTCTCCAAGTATTAAGAAGGATGAGCTTTTTCCAGGAATCCGAGCTACCCGGATCTCCAGAGTCAGCTTGCTGCTTATTTCATGATGTCACTGACCATACACTTACCATTCGTGCCACAAAAGTGATCAGTGAGCTCGTAGACTGCCTGAAGCTGAGGTGCCGTGTCTAGGTATGCTGAACCAGAGACTCTCAGACATGGGGCAGAGCTGCTACTTGCTCTCCCTGTGCCCAGCTGCTCATGAGGCACCCGGGAGGCATGGCGGGTTCTAGCCCTGGCCTGCCACCCCAGCAGAGCCTCACAACAAGCCAGACGACCCCCGACTCCATGGGGGCTGCCGTTTTCCACATCCGGACTTCTTTCTCGTCACAACTCCACCCAGCAGACCAGACTATCACAGCCCAGCTCTAGCGGCCGCTGTTCATCAATAATTGCTTTTTTTAGAGGTTACTACAAGAGTATGCCACCTGCATGGCAAACCTGACAAGCTGCTTGTGTCATATTTGACATGCCAAATACCAGTAACATTTATATTAGGTCATTCCCATGACCTAATATAATGGTTTGAGGCTCTTTATGTTCCTGGAGCAAGTGGATGCTTTTGGGTTCTACTTGCATGAGACAGGACATATGGAGATATTACTGGTGCCTGCTCTAGCAAATAGATGATCAATGGGAAGATAGTGATAGATAGTGAGATAGTGAGCCTATCTGATAAGGGGGTTAATATCAAAGTTACATAAGGCATTGATAGACCTTTACAGGAAAAAAAAATCTGATCCCATCAAAAAAATCCAAAAAAGGAAATGAACAGAAACTTCCTCAAAGAAATTCAGATGGCCAAAAGGCACGTAAAAATGCTCTTCATCACTGATCATCAGGGAGATGCAAATCAAAACAACAATGAGATATCATCTCACACCATAGAGACTGGCACTTATCCAAAAGAGCAAGAACAACAAGTGCTTGCATGGATGTGGGGGGAGAAAGGGAATCTCTTTTGTTGTTGGTGGGAATGTCAACTGGTCCAGCCTTTTTGGAAAACAAAGTGGACATTTCTCCAAAACCTGGAAATTGAGTTCTCATTTGACCTAGAAATACCACTCCTGGGAATGTACCCTGCGGGCCCAAAAACACACAACAAAAACACCATCTGAACTTCTAAATTCACAATAGTCAGACTCTGGTAACAAATTGAGTGCCTGAGAATGGAAGACTGGATAAAGAAACTGTGGAAAGAAATAAAGAACCTGCCATGGAGGTGGGCTGGGGGAAGGGGGAGGGAACCGGGATGTTGGTGGTGGGAGATGGGCACTGGTGGAGGGACGGGTGCTGGAACACTGTATGACCAAAACCCAAACATGAACTTTTTAATTGTATATCTTTTTATTTGTATATCTCACGGTGGTATAATAAAATACTTAAAAAAAAAAGAAACTGTGGTACAAGCGTGAACAACGTTGTGATTGTATATCTCACGGTGGTATAATAAAATGTTAAAAAATATAACAGTAAGAACAAAAAAAAGAAACTGTGGTACATTTACACAATGGAATACTATAAAGCTGTTAGGAAAAACAAAGTGATGAAATGTGCTTATAAATGAATATGCATGAAGAGTGTCATGCTGAGTAAAGATGACTCAGAAGAACGGACAGGTACAGAATGACTGCATTCATTTGTGGAATATAAGAAAAAGTATAGTGTGTCACTAATATCCAAGACCAGAGAAACTAGAGGCCAGGAAAACTGGTTGGAAGTTTGCCACAGGAGTGACTGGAGGCAAAGGACAGTTAGGATAGAGAAAGAACCAGTATGACAATGACATTTTGGATAGGAACTGAGTATTGAAAGTACGTAAAGGGATATATCTGCTGACCTTTCAGTATCTCTATTGGAAACCATAAGACCCCAAAAGAAAGGGGCAGAAGGAGAGAGAGGGAGAGAGAAACGAGAGAGAGAGAATAAAGAGAGAGAGCACCTGTATGTGCTCTCATTGTATGACAGAAACCCAAGCATGACAAACGTTGTAACTGTGTATTTCATGTTAACAGTGTATCTCACTGTCAAATTTTTTTTTTAAATGGGGGAAAAAATGGAGAATGAAGAATGTATGGAGCTAAATACAGAGGCTGGCACTCTCAAAGGTGTCAGATGTTTTCCTTCCTGAAAACCAAGCCCAAGGACCTCAGGAAGCCCTAGCAGTAGAAGGGGACCTCTGGACCTCTGGGGAAGGCAGCTGGGGTGAGAGAATGACCTGACTTTCTTGGGGCTTTCATAACAAAGTATCACACGTTATGAGCTTCAGCAGCACAAACTCCTGCACAGTTCTAGTGGCTAGAGGTCCAAGAACACCCTTTAGGGCCAAATATGTGGGGGAGGGTCTGTACCTGGCCTTTCTGCTGGCCTGGGAAGGCCTTGGGAGAGCCTTGAACAGACCTGTCAACACCTGTCATGATGTGGCGCCTGAAACCTCCCAGCTCTTAGACTAGCAGAAGGGAAGAGAAGCCAGCAGGTGATGGGAGAGGGCAAGAAGCAGTGGAAACCTTAGGAATAACTGACATCATCAAGGACAACAGGACCCTGTCTTCAGCCCTCACCACAGCATAGGAGCTGTAGGGAGTTTGGGTCTGTGACTTCTGATCGCGTGCCCTGGCTCTGTACTTGGGGAGTTAAATGAGATGTGATGGGAGTTGGAGGAACTGCATGCCGCCAGTGACTTGTGTGAGCTGCTGCTACTTGGCCTGTTTTGTCTGTCAGAGCTCAAACATGGCAGCTCCTTCCCTCCTGCCTGCTTTCCAAAAGTTGTGCTGACTTCTGTAGACAGCCCTAACCTAGAACCTTGGGGAAGTGAAATTGGGTTCCAGGTGAGCTCAGAGAGCTCAAGGAAGATGTTCACAGCACTCAACTGGGTATTACTTGATTTTATTTGGTAAATTATTATGAGGGTCTAGGAACACTATAAATTTTTCAGAGGAATGAATGAGTGTTATTTCTTGCTATTTCTCCTCATGAATATTTTCATAGGTACACTCTAGCTTTGGTTTGGGAGAAGCCTACACAATATGTAATGGCTTGAAGGAAGAAGAAAAGAAGAGAATGAATATGGTAAAGATAGAAGTTGATTATAGTAGTCTGAGCATGAGATCATTAGAGGCCTGAAAAGAGCTATTGGGTGGAAGTAGGGGAGATGGAAATTAAATTCTTTTAAAGAAAGAATTGACAGATATTGCTAAGGAGCTGAATTATAGAATGAGAGCATGAATATAGAAACCATAATGATTTTGAGTTATTGAGGCCAGGTAATGATGAGGATTGTGTGGTCCTTGAAAGGAAATGATTTTCTCAAAAGCTATTGAATTCCAACAGACTAGCCATTCTATTCTATTGAAATATAGTACAATATTCAGAGAATTTTAAGTCTGAAACAATTGAACAGTTTATAAGTGCAGGACAGCAAAGAAAAAAACAAATGCCTTGGAGCGTTGATAAAGGAGAAGGAAGAAATTCCACTGAGTTGTGAATTTGGTTGCTTACGACCCTCTTCCGGTAGATGATGACGAGTGCAGAAGTCCCAGGAGAGCTGCCTTTTGGCTACGATTTATGCTCAACCCTAAAGGTAAAAAGGGAAGAAAGAGTCACAGATTTGTAGTTTCCTTAACCATAGTATGTTAGATGGAAATATGGGTTTCTTTAATTCCTTTGTGTTTCAGAGAATATATAAAGTTTCTAGAGTTTCCTTTCCTTTCATCCTGTTTTTTGGAAAATGTATGGTGTCTTGGGAAGACACCAGGATTTTTCTTGGGAAAAGGCTATAGCATCCACCAGATCTTCAAAGGAATTAGTTTCAAAACAGATGAACAATATTTCTAAGAGACACAGAGAAAGGCCTCTGTGCTTACTGCTCCCCTGTACTCACTTCATTCTGTGTCCAAGTATTGATTCAGGGTCTGCGACCTGTTGGCACAGGAAAAGAGAAATTCCGGAAAGTACAAGAGATAATGGGAGTTGACTCCAGATGGAACAGAGACCCTAGCTTTTGACAGCTTTCTCTTTTCTCTTTTCTGTGAAATGAAAAGAGTATGCAAGTGGTTCCTCCATTTGAAAGGACTGAGTTCTATTTATTTTGCAAGGGTTGATCTTTTGTACACACAGCAGGTGCATAACCAATGTGCACAAAGTACCTTTCAGGAAGCTCATTTAGTTAAGACACTCGTTAAAGAACTTATGCCTGGGTCTAAAGCTAAGACCATTGGCAAATCAGCAAACTGCTCTATCAGATGTCACTTCCTGTTTCCAGTTATAGTTCCCTGTGCTAAGCTTATGAATTGGTTGGTTTTCACTGAGTCCAATGTATATTAAACCATGATCAATGTGGACAATAGAATCATTCTCAAAAGACAGTGGTGTACTATCACTACTTTTTGAATTTGAATCAAAATCTGCAACCAAGTTGTGGCGGATCCCTGGTTATGATAATGTAGATGGAAAGCAGGCACCATCCCCAGGAGAAATACAGTTATAAAGATGGTGTTTCCCCTCCTATCATGGATGGAACCCAGGGTGAAGGTATATGACCTGCTTGGGTCAATCAGATACTTCCACCAGAAACTTCAAGACAGAATAAGTAACAGACCAACAAGGAGATTCCATTGCCGTAACATAGCCATAACAATGTGGCTTAGCAATGGCAGCTCAGTGGCTTCACTGCACAAAGGAGTAGATGTGTAGAACTTGCTAGTAGAAGAGCACTGGCAAACTGGCTTCTAATGCCCAGTCCCCTGCATGCCTGCTATTTTCCAGCCATGCTTACCAGCCCTCTTATCCATGTTGTCAGTGATGTGAATCCTTTAAATAGGTATCTTTTGCAACAGATACCAAGCTGACTGATTTTATTTCTGTTGCTGGCACTTAGAAACCCTGAACAATGTTCATGCGTCCATTCAGGATGGAGGTACTTTCTGAGATATGTGCAAATGAGTGATTTCCTCATTGTGTGAATGTCATTGTGCGTTGAGTATACTTAGACAAATCTAGCATACACCTAAACTGTGCTATGTGGTCCAGCCTATTACTTGTAGACTAGAAACCTAAGCTTATATTACTTTAACAAGGCTGTAGGCAACAATACCACAGTGATATTTGTGCATTGTGCCATAGCTAGATAGATGTAGAAAGGTTACCGTAAAATACAGTATCAAATAGAATGACTGACCTATGCAGAACATTTAACACAAATGGAGCTTGGCAGGATGGAAAGTTGGCCCTGGTAAGTCAGTGAGTGGGCGGTGAGGGAATATGAAGACTTGGGTATTACTGAATACTACTGCAGACTTCCTAAATTCTGTACACTGGGGCTACACTAAGTTTATAAACAATATTTTCTTTCATTGCTTTAACTTTGGCTTACTGTATAGTTTTTACTTTTATAATCTCACTAGCTACTAGTTTAAAAAAAACTGATTCTTTGGCAACAACACCTATCTTAACTCAGAAATGCATCATATAAAAAGAGTTGTTCTGATGACTGGATAAAGAAACTTTGGTACATCTACACAATGGAATACTATACAGCTGTTAGGAAAAAATGAAGTTATGAAATTTGCCTATAAATGGATGAACATGGAGAGGATCATGTTGAATGAAATTAGCCAGAAGGAAAAAGACAGATACAGAATGACTGCATTTATTTGCAAGATTATATATATATATATGTATGTATATATATATATATATATATATGTATATGTATATGTATCACTTGATCACTTGAATCCGTTATTCATTGATTTGCTCGAGCGGGCGCCAGTAACATTTCCATTGGACCCTATCACGTGCCAATGTAGCCCAATGGCATCTGGTTGATTCAGGAATATGAAGAGCCTCAAACCGTTCCTTCAGGGTCTTAACAAGGAAGTCTGACCATCTTGTAGGTGGGGCGGCCACGTGATCTTTTGACATCCCTTGGGATCCAGTCGGTAACGGCTCTAGTCCAGCGGTTGTCTCCAAATCGCATTACATGTCCAGCCCATCTGATTTTCGATGCCTTGGCAAAGGAGACAGCGTCCCTGATTCTGGAATAGCGACGGAGGTCAGAACTCCGGATTCCTTCACTCACTTGAGTGAGGCGTGATATTCAAGCATAGCTCTTTCGATGCCTCTCTGGGAGACCCGATTAGCATTCTCATCCTGCTTTCGTAGGGCCCAGGTCTCTGAGGCATATGTTAATGCAGGGAGAATGGTAGAGTCGAAGAGATGTGCCCAGAGCTGGAGGTTCTTTGTCCTTTTAGCTATTTCTTCAATGCCTTTGAAGGCATTCCATGCTGCTCTCTTCCTCCTGCGCAGCTCAGGTTTTAGGTCGTTCATCATGTTGACTTCTCGACCTAGGTACACATAACTGCTGCATTCAGAGATGTTTGTTCCATTGAGAGTGAATGGGGCCTCTGGAACTAGTTCATTTCTCATGAACATAGTTTTCTTCAGATTCAGCTGTAGACCTACCTTTCCACACTCTCGGTCAAAGTCAACCAGCATTTGTGCCGCTTGGCTAATGTTTGGTGTTATTAGAGCGATGTCATCAGCGAAGCGGGAGGTGGTGTAGTTGCCGACCATCTATCTTCACTCCCATTCCTTCCCATTCCTAATTGTCTCACGATGTTCTCGAGGGTGGCACTGAAGAGTTTTGGTGAGATGGTATCACCCTGTCGAACCCCTCTTTTGACATCAATGATCACTTCTTTGTAGAATGGTGAGATCCTGGTGGTGAATCCGTAATACAGCTCACGAAGGATCTTGATGTATTGGGTTTGAACACCCTGTTTGACTAGGGCTTCGTATACATATATATACATATACATATTCATATGTATATGTATATATATGCTATATGTATAATGATACCAATATCCAAGGTCCAGGCAAAACATGGATCAGAAGATCAGAAGATCTTATCAATAGGTGGAATCTACCCCAAACTTGTGGGAGTCAGAGGTTAGGTAATACAGAGAAGGGAATAGTGTGCTAATAATTGTCAAAAATGATAATACCAGCCTAGAACTGAGCATTGAATACAGGCAAAAAGACACACATGATAACCTCTAAATATAATCCATAATCCACAATGTGTAAGAGAGAGAGAGAGAAAAAGAAAGAGAGAGAGAGAAGAGATAAAGAACCTGCCATAGAGGCAGGCGAGGCAGGCTAGGCGAGGGGGATTGGGGACATTGGTGGAAGGAAATGGGCACTGGTGAAGGGATGGGTGCTGGAACACTGTATGACTGAAACCCAAACATGAACATCTTTGTAATTGTATATCTTATGGTGGTATGATAAAATATTAATTAAAAACAAAAAAGAGAGTTGTTCACAAACAGTGGTATAATAGTATTTTCCCCTTCCCTTCTCTTGGTGGTGCCACGGTGGTCACTGCACCACAGGCTGGAGGCTGCACACGTTGTTGACATGCTGGGAGAACCAAGCAGCAGCACCCTCAGGCTCACACTCAGTGGCTAGGTGGTGCCAGGGAAGCCAGGTGGGAGCTACCACATAGCTATCCCCAGATGCCAATGTTGTTTTTCTGGATATTTTTATTCTACAATCTTTTTTAATAGCTAATTATAAATATATTTGTTTTTTGGATGTGGCCCTAACACTCCCCCACTAAAATAAATAGCCAGAAACTTTAGCACTGGGCATTAGCCCAGGGCTACACAGAATAGGGCTCTTCAGTCCTTTAGTCTCTTATCTCCACATTGTATTCCACTAGAAGATCTTCAGGGACAGTAACTTTCATGTAACTATCATCTCTGAGGATAGCTTTTTGTTCTGGAGACCTCCCTGAAGGACCTTCCTGAGGCTCTTTACAAAAAAAACCCTTTTTTTTTTTAAATTTAGTCACTGTGAAATTAAAAAGTTATTCATGATTGGGCTTCAGGCATACAGTGTTTCAACACCGTCTCTTCGCCAATCTGCTTCCCTCCACCAATGTTTCTGTCTTCTCCCGCCTGCTTTTAGAGGTACTTTTGTCTCTTCTCGTTTGTGTTTGCCATGTGATTTACATTACTGTTGCTGATAGGGTTCCAGACACAACTGCTGATCATCTCCCACCTCGGCCTCCTCCCTTCCTAAGGCTCTTGAGGAGGTGTTGCTCTTGCAACCATGTGTCCCTGGTGCTTTGGTTAGTTTCAGTTTCTTAAATGATTTTTAAAATATTTCTTGTATGAAGATAATGCACCATAAGCATTCTTGTCTGTTAGTGCTGGCTTGAAACATTTGGGGGGAGAGGCCACACCCACCGTTGTCCAGGGGTGTTTAGGGAAACAGGTTGTGCTGGATTGGGACCCTGGCCTCCAATCTTGTGTTCAAAGCTTTTTGAGGCATGGGTTGGGTTTTGGGGTCATACCCAGTGGTGCTCAAGGATCACTCCTGGCTATTTTCAAACTGTTTTCTTCTATTATCACTGTCTTCCCGTTCATCTTTGATTTGCTCGAGCAGGCACCAGTAACATCTCCATATGACCTGTCTCATGCTAGTAGAGCCCAAGGGCACCTGCTTGCTCCAGGAACATAAAGAGCCTCAAACCATTCCATCAGGTCATGGGAATGAGGTCTATAATTGTTACTGGTATCTGGCATATCAAATACGACACAGGTAGCTTGCCAGGCTCTGCCGTGCGGGTAGCATACTCTTGTAGCCATCTCAAAATCCAGCATTTATTGATGAACGGCGTGGCTGCAAGCGGCCACGCGAGCGGGCTGTGATAGGCTGGTCTGCTGGGTGGAGTTCTGACGAGGAGTTCTGGAGTTTCTTCTATTAAGACCTCGTGATTTACAAAATTATTCATAGTTGAGTTTCAGGCATGCAATATTCCAACACTGATCCCATCACCAGTGTTAACTTCCCTCCACCACTGTCCCCAGGTTTCCTCCCAACACCAAGACTGCCTCTTTGATGGGCACATTTTTACATTTAGTTGAGTTTAGCTGTAGTTTGGGTCTCATGCTGTCAGTTTTGTTGGTTCTATGATTCAGATACATAGATATAGAATATCTTTATAATGCTGATGAGCTCAAGGACTTGCCCCCTTCCCCTGATAACCCCATCCTCCTCCTCTTCCTTCAGCCCTCAGTTTCTTTCTTTCCCTGTCCTTTTAAGTTCTGTCATATAGGGGTTAGGGCAATCTAGTAATCTCCCTTTTTTGATACATTGCATTCCCCTGTCCTAGTCTATATAACACAGATAAGTAAGATCATCCTCTGTTTGTTCTTCTGACTTACTTTGCTTAATATAATATCCTCCAATACCAAGTAGTACTATTTGCTATCAACATTTCTAAGCAGTTATCAAGACCTTGATCTTACCCAGCAAGTGACAAGGAACTCAAAATTATTTTCTGCAAGGGTTCCAGTTTGGTTTTGGATTCTTTTAGGAAAAGACCAAACTTCTTAGAGAGGCAATATATTAATTTAAACTTTACTTTTTTTATTTTTTATTTTTTGCTTTTTGGGTCACACATGACAATGCTCAGGGGTTACTCCTGGCTCTTCACTCAAGAATTACTCCTGGCAGTGTTCAGGGACCATATGGGATGCTGGGAATCAAACTCAGGTCGGCCACGTGCAAGGCAAACGCCTTACTCACTGTGCTATCGCTCTGGCCCCTAATTCAAACTTTAGAAATAAATTTATTGTGTCCACATTTCTCTTTTAAAGGGGGGAATATAAAATTAAATATTATATATAATATAATTAATTTTTAAGAATCAGTCTATTGTTTTAGTTTTTTTTTAATATTTGATTATACCACTGTTAGATATACAATTACAAGATGTTCATGTTTGAATTTTGGTTCTACAGTGTTCCAGCACCCATCCCTCCACCCCTGCCCATCTCCCATCACCAATGTCCCTACCTCCCTCCCCCTTCCCCCAGCCTGCCTCCATGGCAGGTTCTTTATCTCCTTTCTCTCTTTCTCTCTCTCTCTCTCTCTCTCTCTCTCTCTCTCTCTCTTTTCTCTCTCTCCCTCTCTCCTTCTCACTTCCCTTTCTTACACATTGTAGATTGTAATATATTCTAGAACATGATTGGTTCCACTAGTTTAATGCACCGGGTCTGGACCAGAATGCTGGGGTGAAAATGCTGTGCCTGCTACCCTGCTGGTTGTATAATATTAGCTATGGTATTAATTGATAATATTTAAATAATCCATGAGGGTTGCCATTTTCCACATCGGACTTCCCTCTCGTCAGAACTCCACCTAGCAGACAAGCCTATCACAGCCCAGATCATTGACACTCACCCTGCAGCAGTCTTTTTTCAAGTCTGGCCCAGGTATGCTTATCCAGAGACTCACAGACATGGGGCAGAGCTGCTACCGGCTCTCCCTGTGCCCAGCCACTCACGAGGCACCCAGGAGCGATGGTGGGTTCTAGCCATGGCCTGCCACCCCAGCAGAGTCTCACCACAAGCCAGACGACCCCCTACTCCATGAGGGCCACCATTTTCTACATCGGACTTCCCTCTTGTCAGAACTCCACCCAGCAGAAGAGCTGATCTCAGCTCGCGGTTCATCAATAAATGCTGTATTTAGAGGTGACTACAAGAGTATGCCACTCAACGGCAAGCCTGGCAAGCTACCCGTGTCGTATTTGATATGCCAAATACCAGTAACAATTATAGACCTCATTCCCATGACTTGATGGAATGGTTTGAGGCTCTTTATGTTCCTGGAGCAAGCAGATGCCCTTGGGCTCTACTGGCATGAGATAGGACATATGGAGATGTTACTGGTGCCTACTTGAGCAAATCGATAATGAACAGGAAGATAGTGATACAGTGATCTATATGTAATAATAAAAACTCTTTCTTTATAGAAGGCAAGAGAACTTTGCTCACATTGTATCTAGAGCTTCCTGGCTGGTACTTGACACTTACTGATGTCTCTGGGTTTTCTTTTTCTTTACTAAGTGAAGAATTTTAAAACATCTAAAGTCTTCAAAGATAATAGCACTTTGGGTCTCTCAGTAGGGTTTGTGGCAAAGTATGAATCTGTATCTTTAAGAAATATGATATTAAATGAAGGATTTATAATAACAACATTAGGTGGCACTAACAAAGGAAGATTAGAGTTTGAATCACAGGCCGAATTCCGCAGACATTCCCAGTGTATAAATACTAGGGGAAAGAAAGGTGTTTATTAGTTACTGGGGGTAAAGTTAGGAGCTACATACTTTAGTTTCTATACTATAGATAACTACTTTAGTTTCTATACTATAGATAACTATCTATACTATAGATAACATACTTTAGTTTCTATACTATAGATAACCACAGAGAACCTACTGGTTCTCTCTACATGTCGCTAACCTTGACACACTACCTCAGGGCCCTGTGCAATGTGCTTTAAATGCCTAATCTTAAGTAACCATCCCGTGAGGGGGTTTTATATGTAATTCCTATTGAAGGAAAGGGCTTCCCAAGCAGTCACTGAACTGACTGAGTAGCTGGATAAGTTTCTTCACTTTTCTCAATGTAGTTTTCCAAATGGGGAAATGAGGGATCTATTTTATTTTACTGGGCGGTCAATGCAATGTGCTTAGTGATTCTTGGATGGAAGACTAAGTGCATTTGAGATACTGTTGTTGACAGAGGTGAATCGAGTACAAACTGCCAGGACTCTGATCACCACTTTGCTTAACCAAAAAAAAAAAAAAACCCAAAATGCTCGGCAGACCATTTTTTGGTAAAACATAACACAAAACCTTATGCAAATTGTTTTCATAAAATAAAATGTTCTTTCATTGTGACTATTATTCTATTTCTAACATTTTATTTGAAAGACAACCTTCAAGTCAACTAAGGGAAAAAAAAAAGAACCACTCTGGATAGTTCAGCAGTTCAGCAAAGTAATAGAAACTAAAATGCCCCAAAGAGGTAGAACCATAACAACCCTCCCAATTCTTATTTGAATCCTCCAAGTTACAGACAGCAAAGATGAACAAAAACTTGCTTTTGCTGATGTTTGTGAGGCATCTGATCAACTCCCCAACTCTTGATCCTCACCTAGAGGCAGAGAAGACAAAGAAAGCTTCCGCCTCTCTCTGCCCCAGCAGAGTGAAGTCCTTGAAAGCCAAGAACTCCATGATGAGGGTGACAGCAAGTGGTCACGCCCACAGGAATCATCTGGGTTCCCACAGCCTGAGACCCTATGAGTTTCAGGCCTAGGTGCATTTGGTAGAGCATCTCTGAGAGAGAAATCGTACATCTCCAGGTCCACACCCTGCCTCCCCAGCCATTGAACAGAAGGGAAGAACAAGCTCTCAGGCCTTCAGGCAGAAGAGCAGGCTGGGCATAAAGAGGCTGAACCCAGGCCATAGAGGGGTCTTAAGCCAGCCCTGACCACCTGCCACAGGGTGTTGATAACAAAGCCAATAGCTCTCCACAAGGGGCCTAAACATAATGTACTTTTCCACAGGGGCAGTCGGGAAGTTGGTGCTGACAGATATGGACACGGACACAGTCAGGTAAAGTTTAACGTGCTTAACAGGCCTGGAAATTTTCATTGCTGGAGAGCAATTTCAGGAGGAAACTGGTTCCAGGCTCACCTTCACAGATTTGCTTCCATTCAGTTCACAGACCGTCACAGTAACCTTCAAAGTCAAGGCTATTTGTCTAGAGATGATTAGGTGATAAGATGGTTAAAGTCATTGGAAAAAAAGCAAGAGGTGTGATCTTGGGGCCTGGCCCGGGGTGGGGTGGGGGGTTAGGCCTGAGAGACTACAACTTTCTGGTAAGTGCTACTGGTGACAAGGTCACAAGAGTTACCAGCACAGCTGTTCCATGGTGGCTTTTGTCCCTGCTCACACAAGGATCTCTGACGAGGAACCACAGAGAACCTACTGGTTCTCTCTACATGTTGCTAACCTTGACACACTACCTAAGGGTCCTGTGCAATGTGCTTTAAATGCCTAATCTTGGGGCCGGAGAGATAGCCCAGCGGGTAGGGCATTTGCCTTGCACCACGGCCAACCCATGCCGGCCGGGTTTGATCCCGGCATCCCATATGGTCCCTCGAGCACCGCCAGGCGTAATTCCTGAGTGCAGAGACAGCAGAAACCCCTGAGCATTGCCAGGTGTGACCCCCAAAAAACCAACAAATAAATAAATAAATAAATAAATAAATAAATAAATAAATCCCTAATCTTAAGTAACCATCCCGTGAGGGGTTTTATATGTAATTCGTTTTGAAGGAAAGAGTTTCCCAAGCAGTGCTCAGGTGACTCAGGGACTCATCCCAGTGATTCTCAGCCAACCAGGCTGGCTCAAAGTGAGGGTCTCACACAACCAGAATCAATGTGAGGACCTATGGCTGTGATGCTACTTGGACCCTTCACACTCTGGTGTAGCCACCATGGCAGTCCTCTGAGGGGCCTCCAGGGCTATGCCCGTTGTGCTAGGACCTCCAGAACTGTATCCATTGAGCTCTAGCACCCACATGGTACCAGTAATTGAAATGGGTAAGTCATATGCAAGACATGCACTCAAGTGATTTCATTTAGAGTCAAGAAAGTTAACAATTAAGGGCTAGGGATATTGGTCAATGGTAGAGCACTCACCTTGCATGTATGAGGTTCTACATTCTATCCATGACACCAGACTCAAGTATGCACATAAAAATTGAGGATTAGAGAAAACAAGTCACCCCCAAATATCTGTCCAGATGTACCGAGCATGTTGGAGATTTGTTTAAGTTCAGCACCTGAACTTTTGACCAAAATTGTACTGCCGCCTACTCTCTGCCTCCTAATTGAAAGAGAAATTGGATCAGGGACCTAAGAGAGTTCAAAGGAGGGTGGAATTATGCTTTGAATGCAGGAGTCCTGGGTTCGGCGCCCAGTACCATGTGGTCCCTTGAGCTGCTGGGAGCAACCCCTAAACCACGCCCCCTAAAATAAATCAGATCCAAAGTAAATGGAAATAGAATGAAACAGCTGTAAATATGAACATGAAGTGAGGGGTTGTGAAGAGTTTAGGAGAGAGAAGGAAGAGGCTGGAAGTCCTGGAAAGGTGATACCCTAGAGGTTTGCATGATGACCCAGGGGTCCCATTTACTAGAACAGTCCAACCAAATAGTGATTAGCTTTGAAGAGTAAACAGTGAAAAAGTGAAGTGAGGACTACAGATGTCAGGTAGCAGAAAAGTCCTTGTTTTCCCGTAATAATTAGCTTTTCCTTCTTGACTTTCTCCTCCAGTTTGAATAGGGCAGTTTTGGTTGAGCCCAGTGGTGGCTGTCTCCAGGTCCTCAGTGGTGACATTATGAGACTGAAGAGGCTTTGGAGTTGGAGGCATGTGGACCCATTCATACAGCCTTGAGTTCTGTCATTTATGGAGTAGTATGTCTGAAACTGTAGAGATAGCTTGGGGGCCCCAATTTTGACCTCTGACACTGCACAGCCCCGAGTGTGCTCAGGGTGGTCTAGTGGCCCCATGCACTACATTCCCCTTCCCCCATATACTTTATTTAAACACTGTGGTTTACAAAGTTGCTCATGATGATTTGTTACAGGCATTCAATATTCCAACACCAATCCTACTACCATGATCACCTTCCCTCCACCATTCTCTATAATTTTCCAACCACCCCTCTAACCTGCCCTCATAGCAGGCCCACAATTATTTATTTTATATTGCTTGCTACCAATAAATTGCTAACAGAAGATCAAAAAATATTTCCTTAGAAGAAAATTAGTGTAAATTGCTGTATCTCACCATGGAGACTTTTTTTTTTTCCTTTTGGGTCACAACCGGCGATGCTCAGGGTTTGCTCTTGGCTCTGCACTCAGGAATCACTCCGGACGGTGCTTGGGGAACCATATGGGATGCCGGGAATCGAACCTAGGTTGGCTGCTTGCTAGGCAAATGCCCTACCCATTGTACTATCTTTCTGCCGCCCTTAATGAGGGATTTCAAAGATGTTGTTACAAGTTAAAAACCTTCTGTATTAATATTTTTGTTACTTGAATTTGGTTGGCTTCTATGTTATATCCTATCCCATCTGGCCTGTCTGTGTTGTAGACTTAGGAGATGCCGTGCAGCCATAAATGTAGCTATGTGCTTCAGGAAATACAGAATATTTAATGGAAATTCAATGTTTAACTGGGTATTGGGGGTATTGATGTGACTGTGGGCTTCCAGGGATACAGGGGATGGAGGGAGGTAGCCTGAGAAAGTCCATCACCTGATGTAGTGGCAGGTTAATTTCTCTGTGAGGCTCATTTCAAGGGGGTGGGGTCTGGCTGGAGGCATAGCAGTGACTTTGGAGTGTGGCAGTGAGTGGCTGCCAGAGTTTTGTTTGGGTGAACACTGGCTCATCACCCTCCAGAGTGCTCTGGACATGTCAGCCAGGAGGATGTGTCTAAGAAATTTCTGCATTGATTTCTTGCGCTCTTGCTTTGAACCATTTAAACCAATAGGCCCAGTTGGCCACAAATTGCCATAAACAACCCCCCAAAGTCCCTTGAGCACTCCTTGAGAGACCTCACTACAAAAAAAATAACCCCAAACAAATTCCCAAACCCCTCAAGAAGTTATGTGTCTGACTGCAAATATAACTCAAGCAGTCGAGCACAAGCTTGTGTACGAGGTTCATTCATAGTATTGCAGGCTATGGCTCAGGTGGTCCCTAAGGCACATCCAATATGCATTAGCCCAACTTTGCTGCAAGTGCCTCTGTTTTGAAAAGAAGTATGTCCTGAGGTTGTCAGAATCTCTGACTTAGTCTTTTGTCTGGAAATCAAGTAATATAATGAATATAAAATATAAAATGCTAATTAAAGAATATGGAATACATAAAGTATTCCCAGTCACTATTCCTATTACATAGACTTTAAAAAATTATTTGTAATTTGTATTTTCCTCCTCACTATATACTTCCCTGCTCAAGAATGAAGTGTGTGTTTGTTGGTGAAAGAGCACAATGTCGTCTATGTCTCTGCTAGAACTGCCATGGCAAAGTAACAGAAATTTATTTTCTCACACTCCCGAAGGCTAGCAGTTCAAGGTCTAGCTGTCAGTAGAGTTGGTTCCTTCTGAAATCTTTTGTCCTGAATTTGTTTATGTCTGTCTTCTGTGTCTTCACCTGGTCTTTTTATTCTACCAAGTGTAAGTTCAAATTTCCTCTTCTTATAAGACCCTTGTCCTGCTCCTATTTTTATTTCATTTTATTTTTATTTTTGTGGGGGTTTTTTTTGGAGGGCAGTTTAGGCTATGCCTAATAGTGCTCAGGGAACCATGTAGTACCAGTAATTGAATCAGGCTAAGCTATGAGCAAGGCAAGAGAAGGAGCTCCTGAACTCTCTCTAGCCCCTAATGACCTCATTTTAACTTACCTTTCTAAGACCCTATGTCTAAATAGGTTCCCATTCCGAGTTACTGGAAATTAGAACTTCATTATGATTTGGGGCATATAATGAAGTCCATACAATCCATGTAGTATTTTTTTGCCAAGAGTCAAATATCAAGTTAAGGAAATACAGAGATAGAGAAACAGATTTAAAGTACCATGGGGGAAGATATAAGCAAAACCTTTGGAAGTGAGAAACTCTACAGGGCAATGAACATTTTTTTTTAAAGCAAATACTTGTAATGGCAAGGAAAAATAAAACCCAGAGAGGTTGAATCTCAACATTGCAAAACTTAAGAGACCTACCTCCAAATGTTGTTATGGACTGTTTAAATTTTTATTAGAACAAGCCATCAGACCAACAGTCACAAAAGCAAAAAATATTATGAGACAAAGAAATATAAACACAGAATAGTTAGTGGTACAAGCTCTTGTTAAGTTTTTAATTGGGTTAATAGTGTGGTTTTGCAGAGTGCCCGAAAATCGATGATTGGATAAAGAAGCTTTGGTACATCTACACAATGGAATACTATGCAGCTGTTAGGAAAAATGAAGTTATAAAATTTGCCTATAAATGGATGGACATGGAGAAGATTATGTTGAGCGAAATTAGCCAGAAGGAGAGAGACAGATACAGAATGACTGCATTTATTTGCATGGCATAAATATATATGTACATATTATGATGCCAATATCCAAGGTCAAGTGAAACATATATCAGGAGGTCTTGTCAAAGGTGGAAATTATCACAAACGTGTGGGAGTCAGAGGTTAGGTAAGACAGAAAATGGAACAGTGTGCTAATAATTGTCGAGGGTACTAATGCCAACCTAGAACTGAGCATTAAATAGAGGCAAAAGGATACACATGACAACTGTTTAATGTATGTTCTGTAATCCATAGTCTGGAAGGGAAGGAAAAGAGAAAGAGAGAGAAAGGGAAAGAAATAAAGAACCTGCCATGGAGGTGGGCTGGGGGAAGGGGGGAGGGAACCAGGGACGTTGGTGGTGAGAGATGGGCACTGGTGGAGGGACGGGTGCTGGAACACTGTATGACCAAAACCCACATATGAACTTTTTAATTGTATATCTTTGTAATTGTAAAAATAAAAATAATTAAAAAAAGAGGAATAAGAAAAAAAATAGTGTGGTTTTGACTTCTAATGGATTCTTGTCTTTAGAGGGATGCGCTGAAGTATTTATGAATGTGGTGATAAGAATTCTGGACTTGCTTCAGTGTGCTAGAGAGGGAGAAACAGGGAAGTAGGTGTGATTATAGTTGAAATAACATTGACTGTGAGTCAGAGCCCAGTCAAGGCTAGAGGCTGGGTAAGTTATAATCTCACTACTTTTAAGCAGCATTTGCTTAAAACACTCAATTATTAAAAAAAGAAAGAAAGAAAAGGAAATGTTTTTCTGATTTTTTTTTATAACATCAAGTTTTTGATGTAGCATTCCATTGTAATGGCTCTAGCATAATTCATTGACCAAATATTCCATTGTTAAAATTTTAAGTTGAAATTTCAATTTCCATCTTTTGCTATTAAAACACATACAGCTCTATGTACATCTCTGCTTCCTCAGAGTTAATTTTGAGGAAAAACTGCCTGGGCAAAGGTGGGCTTGTATTGAAGGCATTGCCCCAAGTTTCTAAAATATCAACATTAGCAACAGGCTTTCTTTCCACTTTGTCAGCAAGGTCCTCTCCAGCCCCTTTAAATATCCCCAGAAGGAGCGGCAGCATATACTCCAGAAGTAAAAATTTATTTGTTGAGAAACAGTTTGGTTCTACCCATGTCTCCAAAGGGATAACTGAACATTTTCCACTTTTGCTTGCTGTTTCCTTTGCTGTCAATGTTATTGATGATGTTTTGGGTTCTATCTAGAACTTTCCTCATATTAATGATAAGTGAGGGGCTTGGGATGGGACTCAGTGGTAGAACGTGTGCTTTATGCATGAGACCCTTAGTGCAATCTATGGTCCTCCAAAGGAAAAAAAACACAATGGCAATGTAGGTGAGCAAATCTGATTTGTGTTTTAATGTGATAAGGAAAAAATACAAACACACGTGGAAGTGCCATACCTTCATTAAACATAAAGAAACAAAGTGATTATGCAAGGTTATAAATAGTACAAGCAGGAGGCATAAAATTTGGGTAAATCTAAAAATTTAATAGGATTTCAATCCTAGCTGAAGAAAAATGTGAGATGCAAAATAAATCATTTATTCCCCAGGTTTGACTAAGTCCCAAGATCCTGCTGGTTCATTTGTGGGGGCCAGAGATATGAGGGATACCTTCAAGATAAAGATCTGAGGCCTTGTTGACACTTTCCTTTTTTCTAATAGTGAAAGACATAAGAAGAAATACTAGTAATAGTACCATTATATGAAATAAGCATGGAATTTCATGTCTTGAAGGGTGAGGTTGAATGAATTGCTTGGCTTGGTCAAGTCACTTACCAATTTCAGGCTTCAGTTAACTTACTTGTAAATGTGGATAATGAAATTTGTTTTATGGGGGTAGTTGCAGAAATAAATATTTGTTATTATTTGTTAAGCATAGCACAATGCTTAATAAAAATCCTGGAAATGTGCACGATTAACAATTAAAAATGTTTGTTTTATGTGTTTCCATAGCATTCTCAGAGCAGTCACTGAAAACCCAATACACTGACTTATAATTATTTGTTTCCATCATCTATCAGTCTGGTTTGTGAGTCCCTAGGGATACATGCCTAGCAAAACCTTCTGCTGACTGAATACAACCCAAATTCCAACATCCACAGTAGTAAATATCTAGTTATTGCCAAGTGACCTAGATATTACAAGTGAGTCTTTAAAGGATCATTCATCTTCAGCTATTCAGTATGTAATTAGTCAAGAAATGAGTGTTTATTTATTTGGGAGATCATACCCAAAAGTGGTGAAAGGCATGATTTGGGATCAGACAGTCCAAAAGTTTCAATGCTGGCTTTGTCCTTTCTTTACCAGCTTAATGACTTTGGGGCAAGTTTTATAACCTTTAAATGTCAGTTTCCTCATCTAATAGGTCCAATAATAGAATATGCATCAAATATTAAATGGGATACATGCAGCAAACTATTTGGTCGTAATATATTAGCATGCAGTAACTACTCAGTAAATATAGTGTAGGACTATTTTGAAAGCATGTTTACTAAAACATCCCTATGGAAAACTAGCTCAGCTCTTTCCCATAGTAACATCTGAGAAAAAAATTGTTAATGTGGTATTATTCTTTATTTTTTTTTAAATTAAATCACCATGAGATAGACAATTACAAAGCTGTTCATGATTGGACTTCAGTCGTAGTGTTCCTACACCCATCCCTCCACCAGTACACTTTTCCCAACCCCAATGTTCCAGTTTTCCTCCCCTCAGCCTACGGCAGGCACTTTTCTCTCTCCCTCTCTCTCTCCCCTATCTCTCTTTCTCTCTCTCCTTTTGTGCATGTGGTTTGCAATACTCATATGCCTTTCTCTTTACCTACTTTCAATACTCAGTTCTAGCATTACTATTCCCAATATCACTGTCAATTGGTCCCTTCTCTATCTTACCTACCCTCCACCCCACACGCACTTGTGGTAGATTCCAATGAGGTAACATTCTTGTCCTCAAGACTATTGTAGCTAATAGATAATGCATGTCAATCTATTTGTGGTTAAGTGTTCAATGAACAGGATAAACAACCATCCTTCCAAGCATGGCCAGTGAAGCAACTTTTCACTCTTTCCAGTTCACTCTAGCTTGAGGCTAGATATTAAAAACAGAATAATCTTTATTCCCCTTATTTTGAACTTACAGTTAAAAATAAAAATTTATATTAGAGGTCACAAACTCAAATGCCTTTAAAGACCGGGCAAGTAAGCAATGGGAAGTAACAATAGTAAGTAGCGGCTAACTCAAGAATGCATGTCAAGTAGATAAAGCGATATACCTGATAACCTATCAGTATCTGTATTGCAAACCATAGAGGGAGAGAGAGTGCCTGCCATACAGGCAGGTGGAAGGGGCAGGAGGAACCGGACATTGGTCATGGGAAATGTGCACTGGTGAAGGGAAGGGTTTAGAACATTATATAACTGAAACCCAATCATGAACAACTTTATAATTGTATAACTCACTGTGATTCAATAAAAAAAAAAATGCATGTCGGCATGGTTTTGGCTAAACACTCTTTGACTTAGAGTTTATAGCTTATAACTTAAATACACTATGACCTAGAGTTTTTGGTTTATAACATAAATACGATGAAATACAGCAAAAATGCTACTAACAAATGACAAATATATATTTAACATCATGTCATACATATTAAATATATATAAATATATATTTAGCATCATGTATTGTGTATGTACTTTTCTTTCTCAGAGAAAGTAACAGGCTATTATTGCTCATTATTAAAGATATGAATGGCTTTGGAGAGATTACATAATTTTTCTGAGGTCACAGAACTTTTTAAATTCTATTTATTTTATTATTTATTTATTAATTTATTTTATTAAAACACTGTGATTTACAGATTTCTTCACAGTACAGTTATCACATGCATATATAGCTCAACACCAGTCCCACCACCAGTGTGCCCCCTACCACTACCAAAGTTACCACCCCCAACCACTCCCCATCCCTACACCAGCTCCCATAGCAACTGTAACCACATTGATCATTGCAGCATATGTATGGGAAAGGCCCTGTTAAAGACCTGACTCTAAACTGGGTAGTTTTGTTAACATGGCTTAAGGCCACTTTGTAGCACACCACAGGAAGAAGCGGTCACAGAACTCTTAAGTGGTAGAGGCAAAAATTTGAGTTAGGTCAAGTTCTCATGGCAAATGTTTTATTTTAATTATTCCACATGAATTGGATTTAGGTCAGATAGATATCTTTCATGCAGGTAGTAAGATTTGAGCTCTTTGGGTTATTCTTGTTTGGGGTGATTTGATCCATCCGTGGCGTTTCTTACTCCTAACTCTGAGCTCAGGGATTACTTCCAGTGGAGGTTGGTGGTCCATAAGTTGAACTGAAGATCCAACTGGGGTATAGAAGGCAAGTGTCTTAACCACAGTACAATCTCTCCAGCCCCTGAGCTTGTTATTAAAGAAAGAATAGGACTACTAAAGAAAGACAAGTTTTCTCTACTGCCTCTTGAGGTGTTGTAGGTGTGGCTGTGGTGTCTGGCTGTGTTGGCAGGTGGCAGACAGGAGACAGGCTTGTCTACACCCCCAGGGCTCTGCCCTGTGGGCCCTGGATGGTTGATGGTCTGACATAGAAAAGATGGGTCCCCTGGGATGAACCCAGAGCCACAGCAGAGCCTGGCAAGCTACCCATGGTGTATTCTATATGCCAAAAACAGTAACAATAATGGACCTCATTCCCAACGAATGGAGATGTTACTGGCGCCCGCTTGAGCAAATCGATGAACAATGGGAAGACAAGTGACAGGTAATTGTTCTTTATTTCCCTCAAGCCTTATTTTATTAAAGCACCATGTTTTATACAGTTATTCATATTTATGCTTTTTTATACTTCATTAAATTTTGTTTCGTACTTGGATTTCAGTATGGTAATAATCATGTCTTACTTGACATAATACAGTTGGACTTTTTAGATATACAATGTCCTATCACCAATCTCACCAACTGTTTCATCTTCTCTCCACCAGTGAAGTCAATGGCATGATTACATCATTTCTTATGGCTGCATAGTATTCCATTCTTATATGTATACCACTTCTTAATGACCCACTGATCTGTTGTTGGACATGTAAGTTTGTTGCAAACCTAGCTATTGTTCTGAGTTCACAATGAATAATGATGCACATATCTCCTTTTGAATGAATTTTTTTCTGTTCTGAAGGTAAATGCCCAAAAGTGGATTTGCTGGGTTGTGTATAAGATACATTTTAAACTTACTGAGAACCCTCCATGCTGTTTTTCATAGCTGAACCTGCCAACATTCCCACAAGCTGTGGATGAGAGTTGCCTTTTCACCACATCCCCGCCAACACAGATTGCTCCCATTATTTTCAATATGTGTCATTCTCACTTCATGAGATGGTATTTCATTGTTGTCTTGATTTGGATTTTCCTGATAAGGATAATGAGCATTTATTTCATGTGCCTATTGTCTATTTGTCTATTCCTTAGTGAAGTTCCTGTTGATTTCCTTTCCACATTTTTGATGTTTTTTAAAAAAAGATTTTTTGTTGTTGATCATTGTACTTTCTGTATTCTGAATATAGACAGGATATTAATACAAATATTGACACAAATATTGATACAAATCAACCCTTTATTTGGTTTGTTGACCGCAAATATTTTCTGTTACCTATCTTTTGGTTTTAGCCCATGTCTCTTTCATTACGCAGATACTCTTTATTTTTTTTTAATTTTTATTATAACATGTGAGATATACAATTATAAGAATGTTCATAATTGGGTCTCTGCCATACAGTGTTCCAGCACCCATCCCTTCACCAGTGCCAATTTCCCGCCACCCATATCCCTAACATGCCCCCACCACCCAAACCCTGCCTGTCACTATTGCAGGCGCATTTTACTTCTCTATCTCTTTGTCTCTGTCCCTGTATTTCTCTCTCTCTCTCTCTCTCTCTCTCTCTCTCTCTCTTTCTCTCTTCTGTTACACTTTGTGGCTTGCCCTACAGATACTAATAATGTATGATGTCTCTATGTTCAATAGTGAGTTCTAGTGTGACATCATAATTCCTCATTCCCCATAACCTCTTCAGTTTGTTGCAACTAAAATGATCATTAAAGTGTATAAATGAGAAAGATCCTGGGAATGACCTGGTGCTAAAATGTGTTATAGTCTAAGATAGTTGCGTGTCCACAGAGCAACTGCGTGCCAGTGCAGCTGTGGATTTGGAGTGTCTGTCTTCTGGTGGTTGGCTGTGGTGGCTGGGAGCTCAGGGCCACGCCTACCGACATGGAGTCTGAGGAATGGGTGGAGGGGCCCAAATTCCTTTTCCAAGTCTGGCCAGCATGGCCGCCTGCATACTGAGCAAACCCTAGGAGCTATGTAGGACACGACCAGGGGTTGGCCGAGCCTTTTACCATTCCCCCAGGAACTCCATGGGCCACTCCACATGAGGCCGAGCACGCAGATACTCTTTAATTTGATGTAATCCCATTTACTTATTTTTGATTCTGTTGCATTGTTTCATTGAAGACACTTTTGAAGTGTCTTAGAGTGTTCTTCCTATATTTAGAGTGTGAAGTGTTCTTCCTGTCTTAGAGTGTGAAGGGTCTTAGAGTGTTCTTCCTATATTTTTTTTCAATGTATTTTGTAGATTCTGGTCTGTCCTCAAGCCCTTTAGTCCACTTTGGATTTAGTTTTTGCACATGCCATGAGATATAGATCCAGTTTTAATTTTTACATGTGGTTATTCACTTTTGCTGGCGCCCTCTGTTGAAGAGGTTGTTTTTACCCCACTTCAAGATTTTAGCCCTGCCATATTGCTCTAAGCTATTGTTATATATAGAATTTATTTTTCTTGTTAAGAGGCAAGCCTGGCAAGCTGCCCGTGTCATATTTGATATGCCAAATACCAGTAACAATTATATCAGGTCATTCCCATGACCTAATATAATTATCTAGGCTTTTTATGTTCCTGGAGCAAGCAGATGCCCTTGGGCTCTACTAGCATGAGACAGGACATATGGAGATATTACTGGTGCCCGCTCTAGCAAATAGATGATGAACGGGAAGATAGTGATAGTGATAGTTAAGAGGCAATTACGGCGATGTCCTTTAATTACAATTAGTTGATTATCTAATATTATGGATTTTCTTTCTGGTTGATTCACCTCAATGGAATTAAAATCTATAGCATAGTAATAATGTCCTGTGAAATAACAAAAAGTACTGTTACTTTTTAAAAATATTTTATTATACCACCGTGAGATATACAATAACAAAGATGTTCCTGTTTGGGTTTTGGTCATACAGTGTTCCAGCACCCATCCCTCCACCAGTGCCCATTTCCCACCAGCAATGTCCCCAATTATCTCCCCCTTCCCCTAGCCTTCCTCTATGGTAAGTTTTTTTTATCTTTTCTCTCTCTCTTTCTTTCTCTCTCTCTCTCTCTATCTCTTCCTTCTCTTAGACATTGTGGATTGCAATACATACATTTCGCGGCTGCTTGCAGCCGCACAGTTCATCAATAAATGCTGGATTTTGAGATGACTACAAGAGTATGCTACCTGCACGGCAGAGCCTGGCAAGCTACCCGTGTGGTATTTGATATGCCAGATACCAGTAACAATTATAGACCTCATTCCCATGACCTGATGGAATGGTTTGAGGCTCTTTATGTTCCTGGAGCAAGCAGGTGCCCTTGGGCTCTACTTGCATGAGACAGGTCATATGGAGATGTTACTGGTGCCCACTTGAGAAAATCGGCGATGAACGGGAAGACAGTGATACAGTGATACAGTGAATACATACATTTAGCGGTTATTATGTGTATCTTTTTTGCCTATATTCAGTGCTCAGTTCTAGGCTGGTAATTATCACTTTCGACAATTATTAGCACACTGTTCCCTTCTGTCTTACCTAACTTCTGACTCCCACACATTTGTTGTAGCTTCCACCTTTAACAAGACCTCCCGATCTATGTTTCCTCTGAAAAATCTGCTGTAAATATTAGGGATTTTCTTTTGTATGTGAATTCCTTTCTTGATCTTGCTGTTTCCAGTATTCTATCTCTATGGTTCTTGTCATTTTGATTAGGATATGTCTTGGAGTATTCTTATTTGGGTTTCTTTTAGATGGTACCCTTCAGGCCTCCTGAATCTGGGAGCAAGAGCCCTTTAGTTCTGAACTTCTCAGCAATGATTGCTTTGATAGTTGCTTCTTCATCAGGGTTTTCTTCCTGTCTCTCTGGGATGCCAATGGTCCTTGTGTTATTCCTTTTGGCTTCATCTCGGTTATCTCTTGTTGTATGTTCATTTACTATGAGTATTTTTTCCATCCTCTGCTGTTGCCTAGAAAGTCTCTACACCTTATCTTGGAACTCACTGATTCTATCCTCAGCAGCTGTTACTCTGCTGCGAAGGCCTTCAATGAGTTTTTCATTTCACCCACCACATTTTTTTAAACATTTTATTATACCACCGTGAGATATACAATTACAACGTTGTTCACGCTGGGGGGTTTCGGTCACACAGTGTTCCAGCACCCCGCCCTCCACCAGTGCCCCTCAACCACCACCCATGTCCCCAATTCCCTCCCCTTCCACATCCTGCCTAAACGGCAGGTTCTTTATCTCCTCTCTCTCTCTCCTCTCTCTCTCCTCCTTCTCCCACACATTGTGGGTTGCACTACATACACTTAGAAGCCATCATTTGCATTTTTTGGTCTGTATTTAATGCTCAGTTCTATCTTGGTATCAGACCTTTAGACATTTATTCACACATGTTCCCTTCTCTATCTAACCAAACCTCTGACTCCCACGCGCTAGTGGTAATTTCCACTTTTGGTAAGATCACCTGGTATATTTATGTCATGCAAATAAATGCAGTCATTCTATGTCTCTCTCTCTTTCCTTCTGACTAATTTCACTCAACATGATTCTCTCCATGTCCATCCATTCATAGGAAAATTTCATAACTTCATTTTTTCTGACAGCTGCATAGTATTCCATTGTGTAGATGTACCACAGTTTCTTTATCCAGTCATCAGTTTTCGGGCATACTGGTTGTTTCCAGGTTCTGGCTATTGTGAATAGTGCTGCTATGAAAATAAAAGTGCGGATTGTGTTTCTGCTGTGTGTTTTTGGCTTTCCAGGGTATATTCCCAGGAGCAGTATGGCTGGGTCAAAGGGGAGCTCAATTTCTAGTCTTTGGAGGAATGTCCATATTGTTTTCCAGAAAGGTTGTACAAGTCGACATTCCCACCAACAGTGTATGAGAGTCCCCCTTTTCCCCACATCCACGCCAGCACTTGTTGCTTTTACCCTTTTGGACATGGGCCATTCTCTGTGGTGTGAGGTGATATCTCATTGTTGTTTTGATTTGCATATTTATGATGATTAGTGATGATGAGCATTTTTTCATATGCCTTTTGGACATTCGGATTTCTTCCTTGTCAAAGTTTCTGTTCATCTCTTCTCCCCCATTTTCTAATGGGGTTGGCTTTTTTATCTTATATAGCTGTACCAGTGCCTGATATATCCTGGATATTAACCCCTTATCAGATGGGTATTGGGTGAATATTCTTTCCCATTCTGTGGACTGTCTTTCTATCTTGGTCACTGTTTCTTTTCGAGGTGCAGAAGCTCTTCAGTTTCATGTAGTCCCATATATTTATATTTTCTTCTAGTTGCTTTGTTAATGGTGTTTCACCTTTGAAGATGTCTTTAGCTTCAATGTCGTGGTGGGATTTTCCTATATTTTCTTCAATGTACTTTATGGAATCAGGTCTGACATTGAGATCTTTAATCCATTTTGATCTGATTTTTGTGCAAGGTGTGAGACACAGGTCCAAATTCATTTTTTTACATGTAGCTGTCCAGTTTTCCCAGCACCACTTGTTAAAGAGGCTTTCCTTACTCAAGTTTGGACTCTTTGCACCTTTATCAAAGATTAACTGATCATATCTTTGAGGGTGGGTGTCAGGATACTTAACTCTATTCCATAGGTCCACAGGTCTGTTTTTATTCCAGTACCACGCTGTTTTAATTACTGCTGCTTTGTAGTACATTTTGAGGTTGGGAAAGGTGATGCTTCCCATCTTCTTCTTCCCAAGGATTGCTTTAGCTATCTGCACCCACCACATTTTTAATGTCTGTTATTTCTGCTTCCATTTTTGTTTCCATTTTTCACTTCTGCTTTCATGTCCTATTGCATTTTATTGGCTCTGTGTTCCATTGTTTCCTTGAGCTCCTTATGCATCCTTAACACCCCCTTCAAAATTTCCTTATCGGAGAGGTTATACAGCTCATCATTATTGATTGGTTCATCTTGGCAAGTGACTTCGCTCACTACGCTTGATTGAATTCTGCATCGCTTTACCATTATGACTGTTGCAGGTTGCAACTTGAGTTTTCTTGTGTGGCTGGGTAGTACAGTGGGGGTTGTCGATGGTTATTCATTGAGTTTTGTGGGAGGTGGGGAATATTGTGGCTAATGTACCTCAGTACTTCTATATAGGATATCCCAAA